>JANHFX010019748.1:0-13624 GCA_027560015.1 Chloroceryle amazona
CCGGAGAGCAGTCCTACTGAAGTCAAATGAACACTTTTTTTATAGAGATTTAACAACCTACAGAAACAAAGTATAATTTTTTCATTTCCTTATAGGTGTTATATTTCCTTATGGATCCCTAGCTTTGGGCAGATACTTTTACTTGTTCTTGTATGGTGCTATTTGCCCGAGATAATCACACAATGTTTTTTAAACCCACTACTACTGGTGGAATTACCTGGCATCCTATTCACTCATAGTGAAATTCAAAAATATTACCATACTAAAACTTGCTTATCTTAAGAAAAGTCCCAAAAAAAACCCCAAGCCCACTATTTCCACAGAATATAGAGAGCACCAACCACTGAAACGAGAAAAGTGAGAAACAAGAGCATATTAACCCCACTGCAAATTTGAAGTGCTGATGAATAGCATAGCACCTCATCAGAGATCACACCTGCATCACACTTGATACGGTAGAAAATAAGTTTATGTATTAGAAGACTCTGCCCTGAGGAATTTACGGTCTTATCAAGGAAGGTAAAGAATGCGAGTGAAACAGAGGTGAATTTATTTGCCCCCTCTCACACACTTCCCCTCTGAACAGGGCCCCGATTCCCAATCCCTGTTCTGTGGAGATGGAAAGCACAGCATTAGTTATTGTAAGGTATCTTCGTAATGTATTTTCTGATCTATACTATCTTTGACTGCTGATTAGATTGTGAAAAACAATCCATGAAAGTGGATGGATGAGAAGCCTAGAGCAACTGTAATATGAATCACTGCTTTCTGCAATTTCACTAAAATGGTAACTAAGAGTAGATCAGTCATTTGACTGCTGGAATAAGAATTGGTTTTCCCTGCAGTGTAGAGAAAGCAATATTAATTTCTGTATGTTTCATAAATATGTACTATACACAGGAGCATGAAATTAATCTGTTTGGGGGTTTCAACAAAAATTATTTGCACAAAGATCGGTAAAGCAAGGTACTTTAAACACCACGGCAAATATATAACTACTGTCTTCATCAAAAAAGCCACAACACATCAAGTTAGTTCACCAGGATTCGGGAGTTTCAACAGGAATCGTGAAATAAACCGGACACTTGCTGCCCGAACTGTACATCATGTACAGAAACAGCCAGTTCATGGGGAGAAAGGTTTGAAAAACCGTTCTATTTATTCATCTTTTCTACACCTGAACAGAGACTAACACAGACCTCACTGCCCATGCAGCACATCGGAGAAGTGGCAGTCACTTCATTCTGCTGTCAGCGACGGTGCGCACAGGCCGGGTTTGGGGCAGCTTCTAACCCTGTCGGAAATTACTGGATACTCCGGAGATTAATCCAGATGATGGAAAGATAATCTTCTGTCTTCACACATCTGCATATCCATCTGCACAGCCTCTCCAGATCAGACACATTACTGACAAATGCCATAATAATGCCTTTTTTTGCCTTACCCTTTATCGCACTTTCACGCCTGATGAACTGCCTAGAGCTAGTAGGAAGATTATTTCTATATAAGCAACGAGGCAGAGCTGACTTATTTCATAAGCATTTGTAATTTTTCATCAGAACCACCGGAATGCCCATAAATCTTAGCAGCATAAACCCAGCTATTTTTGTGTATGTCACTCTGGCACATAGGTTATCAATGGAATCGACCACCATAGATTATTTTGATCATTAATAAAAGTCAAAATTAATATTAAAGACCAACAAATTTCTAGAATTATCATTTGTTCAGTCAGACAGAAATGGCAACAAACTGGATGGACAAACAGTTACTGAAATGGGCGTTTTTAAAATGTTCCAAACCTTTTTAGGACTCTAATGAGGGAAAATATAGCCAGCAATTCAAATTCAGTATTCAGATTTAAATGAATCACACTCTTCTACTGTGGTAATGTTTGTTCTATAAATATAATAAATATGTACCTACATTCATTGATTAAAAACCCAAATAATCCAGTATATGGAACAATTTTCCAAATATATCTATTAAGATTTAATGTTGACAACAAAGTTATGGCTCAGCTAATAGTAATGAACGTTAATTAGGTAAAGAAATTTTAACTTTGGGGCATACAGTGCAGAAGACCAATATTCTGGAGCTTAGTACCACCAAAGTTTTAGGGCATAAGATTTTTCTTTTTCTTCCCTTGTTATCATGCAGACTTAAAAACCCTCTAGAAAGCAAGTTAGTTGGAATTCTAATTAAATACAATACAACATAAACCAGAGCTCTGACATTTAACAAAATTTCATAGCCCTAGGGACATAGTCTTGAACAGGACTTTGAAAGATGAATGAATTTGCAATTCCAACAACACTTAAACTGAGCTCAAGGTTAAAAATATGATTTTGAGGGCGGACAACTGAAAAAATGTGCGAATGTTAAACAAAACACTAAGACTGAAGCACAGCATTTGAAAAAAGCTATTTGAAAAGCTGAGTGATGGTTTTCCTATTCAGGTCCTAATTATCATTGTACAAAGAACACGCCAACAAAAATGAATGACGGAATATCAAATACTGGGATGAAAAGTTAAGTCCAAGACACATAATGTGACTGGTTAAACACATGGGGAGCCAAAGTAGGAAGAAACCAGCAAAAGATGGGCATTTCCCCCTCCCCTCCAAAAAGTAAATGTTTTAAACAACCAAAGTTCCTGGAATAAAGGCAGAAGTATTCTGAATAACTTAAAATAGTAAATAAAATTAAAGCTAAGGAAACCTAGCCTCATTTCTAAAGGTGTGTGAAGACATCCACTATCCTTAAACAAGGAAGAGAACAGAAGAGCCTAAGGGGAAAATAACATATGTCTTATAATAGAGAGAGAAGACGATCTGTGACACAAGCCACACATTTTTTTAATCTTTCCAAGGCTGGTGTAAATAACAATAACTAGAAAACAAAAGGCACCTGATAGCATACACAAGTTTCCCAGCTGATTTAAGCTCCTCCTCTGAAAACTGTTAGTATTGATTTTGTAAGAAATCAAAACAAAATATCTGTTATGCTTTGGAGATAGAGATCAATACAGGTATCACAAATCACTCCAATAATCAGAAGTGAGAGACTTTTCCTGGAATGTTATTTATCCTCCTTAATGTGACACTTTCACAAAATACATTCATCACACTATTACATTCAAAGAGCAGAGAGATGGATAAGAGCACTTTATTCTAGCAAAACTTTTCTCACTTTGTATTCCATCAACTCACTGGGATGATATTGTTAGTCTGATCCAGTTAGTGACAGCTTAAAGAGCACAGCAGTATTCTGACTGGTAAACACATAAAAAACAAATTACTGAGTTGCTAATGGAGGTGTTCCAAATGAGACCCAGAAATAACTAACTACCTGGGCAAAAATTAAAGATATCCTGTGACTGCTCTTTGTATATTTACAGTTTTCTTCCTTTCCTCAAAGTAACTAACATGATGTGAAGTTTTAAAACACACTTAACATCCTTTTGCTTATTGCCAAGGAGAGAACTCCTGCATGTCACGCAGCGAAGCATCACACAGCTGGGAGCTGGGGAAACCTGCAGAGCTCAGCACCACACACCCCCATTACTCAGGCCTGAAAACTTCACAATTGCATCCCTCACTGCTCTCCAGCTAGTCCTCAGGTGCTTTGGAGACAGTCACAGCCTTCTACAGCAGGAACCCAGCACTTAGCATGCCTCATGGGAGGACTTCTGGTTAGTCAAGGGTTCAATGTCTGCATTTCAGAAGGGACGATTAATACACCCACTGTCACACAGAGGGAACAGAGTTATGAATGAATATTTGACCAAATTTATGTTACCTGTGTAAATTTGTCCAATCTGAACTGCTTAAAGCCATGGTGAAAGACTGATATGCTGTAGCAAATATCTTAAAAATATGAACTTTAATCCTTCCTACAAATGGAAAAAAAAAGGAAAGAAAAACCATGTTCATGCTTTTGGAACTTTTCTACTTAGGTCAAACAGTGAAGTCTCCATCAATACACATTTAAGTAAAAAAATAAAGCCAAATCCAATTTTAATTGAACTTTTTCTTTCTTCACCAAGCTGATGAGAACTTTCATCAGTGCAGACAGATGAGTCCAGAGAACCTGGAACAAGTATTTCTGAAACTGACTCCCCAACATCATCTCTGCACCACTGCACAGAGGATTAGCTCAGATTTAGACTTTCTCTGGCCACCAGATGAGAGGCATACTAAGTGACAGACTGCTCCTCCAATGTAATGAAAATCTAAGACAAACACTTGTCTTGGAAAAATAAAAAATATTTGTAAGCTGGGTTTTAGAAAGCTTCCATTTGAATCACTTAGTATTTACTTAAAAGATCAATACCACAAACTACTTGGACCTAATAAAACTGAGAGCAGTTCAGACATAAGCCTCTTAAGAAATCAAATTAAATTCTTCAAAATAACAGGCACAATATCTAAGCTTTCAAGAAGAGACAGAACCACAGCAGTCTATGTATTATGGCTGCTTCTTTCTGCAATATTTTCTTTCTTTCAATAATTTGTCTTGAACTTAGAGCTGCCTGAACTCCCAAGGTAAATCTGCTATGAATTAGTTTATTATTACACTCACTACTCACAAGGAGCTTTATTTATTTAAAGCTTACCTACATGGTCTTAAAAATAAAAACAAAAGAAAGCTACGGTTGCCTTCCTTTCATTCTCCCTTGTGGCTGAAAAGGAATGCTGCTCACTTTGAAGCTTCTAGGTGCCCTGTACAATACAAGATTGGTTCCCTTAACTCTGAACTAATTATGATTTCATTCTCTATTTAATTGAGTCAAGCATCTTGCGTGAACTGTTGAAAACAAACCATCCAAAAAGTTACATGTGATTCAGCTCTTCATGTTGAAAGTCAAAACTCTGAGGCAATTCTGAATAAAGCTGATATTTCTGAGGTGTATTTGAGAAACCATGTAATAGACTGGCAGAAACATCCTGTTAACATTGGCCAAATTAACCGTGCAAGTAACTTTCTGTGCAGGGTCTGAGCTCTATGGAAGTCTCCATTCTTTCCAGAAAGTTTCCAGATAGCAGGGTCTATGGTGCTGTGACTGCCCGGGCGCCAACAGGAGTAACAGTGCCTGGATGGGTGGATGGAAGGAATAAAGCTCTTTTCTTTCCACAGACAGACGTGGGAAATGCAGGGCGAGCCAAGAGCATCGCAGCATTGTTTGTTCCTGCTACATCAAACCAAAGAAGAACTTGTAGCTCTTCTTCACAAAGTTCAGAGCATCACAGAACCTTTATTCAAAGGGAAGAAAATAACCTGTTCTGTCTACAATATCCATCACCCTGTCTTGGTCTCAAAGGCACAGTGTGTTGCTCAGTATATCACTCACCCTCCAAAAACTAAGACCTCTCTTAGGAGACATTTGGCAGCTGAAAAGAATGGGACAACACCCACCTCCTCTGCTTTAACAAAATGGAAACAAACAATGAAAATGTTTTGCATTATGGAATCTTAGATGCTTAAATATTTCCAGGTTCTCCTGCCAGCCTGGTCATATTTCAGCCCAGTGAACACAAAGGCTAGAAACTGGCAGTCAAGCCACACATTCCTCTTCCTCAAATGTTCACTAGTTAATTGTGACAATTTCTGAAATTCATGTAAAACTTGTCGGGGAGGAGAGGTGCACAGGATTGTACTTCTTGCTTATCTTTTCTCTCCTCGGGCACAAAAGAAATCCACAACCACTCACTGAAATTTGGTATAGCAGTTCTCCTTTTGTTTTGCAAGTACAGATTCTTGCTCCGATTTATTAAGAGACAAAAAGACAAACTTATTTCTAACTAGTCCATTGTGTGGATCAAGTGATGCAGAAACTAATTTCCCTTCTTTTAGAGGCTATCAGGGTCTACAGGACCCAGATAACATTCAGATTTTGTGAAAACAAAAAATAAATCCCAGAATTTATTACACTCTCCTAGCTGTAACAGTCCTAAAGACAAATAATGTATGAATACAAGAATGTTATTTTAAGCCTCACGCAATTATTGCTCTCATTCTCCCTCACTGTCTGTAGCTCTTGTTCTCTCTAAATTCGTCCCCCCACCATAAACACAGCAGTAGAAAAGCAGACTTGTGGGGATAAAAAGGCACCGCTGTTGAAACTATTATTAAAACACCACATGGAACACTGAGCCAATTGCGGCATCTGAGCAGAATCTGTCTTTGTTTACATACAAGCTAAATTGTTACAAAAAG
Source organism: Chloroceryle amazona (assembly GCA_027560015.1). Lineage (NCBI taxonomy): Eukaryota > Metazoa > Chordata > Aves > Coraciiformes > Cerylidae > Chloroceryle > Chloroceryle amazona. The sequence goes on from JANHFX010019748.1 coordinate 6,220, forward strand.
CATAACAAATCAGCAAACCAAGATGGAGATGTCTTGATTCTTGGTAGGCTGGAAGATTGTCTAAAAAAGAAAGAAACAACACTAGAAATATTTTTAATTAAAAAAGCTAGTAACCTTCAGATCTCAACAAATAAAACACAAATTTTAATAGATATTGAGTTTTGTGGCTTTAATTCATGTTTCATTATAGAACAGTCTCAGCAGATTATCAGGCTAGAGCTGAAGACAGCATAGAAATAAATAATAATAAAACCCACCAAAACCCATCAACATGAACTTTGCTAATACACAGATTTCACTGGGGTGCTGCCTCAATCTTAATGCCATTTGTCAATAAACGCCTGACGATTTCATAATGTTAGAAAAGCACATCTGAATCACCCAGAGCAAAGGCAGATCCTCCCTGTTATTTTGTTAGCCATAGGGGAAAAAATAAACGATGCTTGCAAGTTCCCTTGCTTCTTCCTACTTTTACGCCCCCACCTTTCTTCTCCACTCTTCCTTTTCTCCCCATCCCCCCTCATTCTTCCTACACTGACTAACATAAGAAAGATGCTGAAAAGAGACTTTAACATCACAGAAGGTGGGAAACCTAAGCCTTGAAATGAGGGTGATCACAGAAACAAGACCAAGCCATTAATTCTTAAGTTGGGGAAGAAAAGGGGAAAACTTTGACATATTAAAAAAAGAGGAACAAAAAGCATTTCTGTATATTACTGTATCAAAGAGAAAGTCTCTACTGATGAGTTTAATCTTAGTGCTTCTGGAGATATTTCCAATCGTAAAAAGAGGACATTGCATAACACTTTCTCATTCCCTCCAGCCCCCCTGGAAAAGGCAAAGCCTTCAAGTAGCCTATGGAATTAACCGACTATCAGTGCATTAGGATAGCTCACGCCTTCTCTGCTAGGTTTTCAACAGCCAGAGCAAACACAAGAACAAAGGTCCCTAGTAAAGTAGGTGGACAGCAAGACCCAATCCTATGCATGTTTGCAGAGAAACCCAGCACAGAGGCTGTCATCCCACAGGTGTCACCACTTCGGAAGCTAGAGTAGGATGTAAAGAAACAAGTTGTGTTTTCCTAATGTTGTGGTTTGAAATTTAAGAGATATTGTTAAAGAGATTTTTTTTTTAAGAGATTTTTTTTTCCCCTCCAAATGCCCTAACTTCTAGGAAAATGAGAAGCAGAGAGGATGCTCTTCAAGAAACAATCACCAAACAAGCTTACTTAATGTTCAAGTGCAGTCTTAAAAGTCATAATCAGATTAGCTCCCTACTGATTCATCTTTTTCCTTAGAAACCATTTACCTACTCAGTGTAAAACAGCAGTGGGCAGAATGCAATGCAAATGCCAATTCCACACTTACTTAGTCCCAGTTCCTTCCTGAAAAGGGGATAATTCAAAGTAAGTTTCTCACACACAGTAATTCTAGGTCCTGTGCCCCAAGTGTCAAGCACAGGCTCACCTATCTCATTTCATTCACGCTAGGCTGTTCTATGTTAAATTAGCATGTTAAAACAACCCCAGGAATTTTACTCATTTGAATTAATGCTGCTTCAAATTGTCAACAAGGCAGGCATTAAAAAACAAACAACATTTTGAAGAGAAAAGCACCAGGGCTTTGCAGTTAATGACAACATTAAAAATGGAGAGTGGTACTGAATGGGAAGTACTCTTACTCAAAAGCAAGCAGTGGCTTAGTAATATCATCTCAATGAAAGCTAAATGACAATTTAAGGAAAGAAGCTTGCTAGGCTTAATTTAAACAAATTCTATAAATATTCGTTGCTATCATGAAATTGTTAATAACAAACCCAACGCATCTGTTCTGTCTTTGTGCAGTTACCTAGACTACATTTCTTGACACCACTGTTCTGTAATAACCTCCATCTGCTCTGCTGTGTCTGTCATTTCTTTTGCTGTAACATATTGTGACAGAGGCTTCATTTACCTAAACTTATCTTGGCAACTTGTACTTCATTAAAGAGAATCCTGCTAGCATCAGTTAAAGCTTTCTTATCTGGCTATGCATAGCTAAGCTTCATAAATCATTCTTTCACTTTCCATTTTGCGGCTTCTGGAAAGGTAACGTTATTGAATTCAGATCACTGGAATAGAGCAGTACTAAAATGTTTATTGACCAGCTTTTAGGCACTGAGCTCTGCTTTGAATGCAGACAGTAATATTAGCTAAAGCTTTTGCATTTAAAATGGATGTCACTGATATGTTTTATACATTGCTGTAAATACTGTTTGATGGCAGGCCACTTTAGCAAGCTGCTACTAATCTAACAGAAACAAAATATTATTAGCCTACATTCCCTCCTTCCTTTTTTTTAATCAAAGCATCTGCAAATAAAATATGATATATTCATAGATCTAAGGCCTCAATCACAGCTCAGCAGCACAGACTGTATCTGACAAAGAAGGTGGCAATGTGCAAAGGGACCTTAAACCAACATCAGGTCAGTCTGGCATCGTGTCAGGACAGCACTTGGTGCGAGGCACAGCAGCTGTGGAAGCGCCAGTTACTCGGACAGTGGCTCCCAGTTTGTAACCAAAGAGAATTAAGGGGTGTTTCTGCCTGTGTCCAGACTCCTACGTGGGGATCACATGACAGCAGTATTTATAGTGTATATCCCACGATAAGAATAATTTGTTATTAGAATGGAAACAATAATGAGCCCATGTACAGATGGGCAGAGCTCCTCCCTTTTGCATCAGATTCAGAAGAGCCCCATGGTGTGCTGGCTGATGAGACAAATCACAAGTCTGAGATATAACACTGTAGGAGGAAAGGAATAGCAAAGAATTTATTTTCCAGATAAACAAAACTGAATCAGCATGGAATGACAACTTTAGATAAAATTCAGTCAATAGTTTCGAATGGGTGTTTCCTTTATGTAACAGTATCCAAACTGTTCATTTTGGCAATGTTGAAATACACTGGTTTAACAGATAAGATTAAACTGATGTAGTGACAGTCTGAGAACAGAGACTAGTAGGATGCCGGTGGCCTGGATTCCAAACTCTTCTCTGATCCACAAAACCAACTTGAACTGGCACATCACACCTTCTGTGTGTACACCACTGTGCTCCAGGGAATCTGGAGATAAGACTCTCCTGCTCAGCATAGTCTAGAGTATGCAAACTCTTTTTTGTAGCCCAGAGACACAAGAAAGGACATTAAAGTCACTAAAGACACCCATCTAATCCATGAGCAACCTAGATTTCATTTTCTTTCGTAGTTTATAAAAATGCAGTGTCTTAAAATGGACAGATTATCAATTCCTTGGAAGTTATACAACCTCCAATGATGAGGAAAGGACCTGTGCAGGCAATGAACAACACTTGAGTGAAATGAGATAATGTCCTAAACCCTGAACTATCCAGAGACAGTAATGAGAAGCCCCCTGTAGTAATTGCCTTTTGTCCATTAAATGACCCCAAAACTGAGCTAAGTTTCGAATGGATTAAGGCTGAAATGAGTAGTTTCAGTTCACCAACTTCACAAGCTAGTTCATCTGAAGCAACATTGCCACAGCTTTCCTATCAATTCCCACTTCACCTGCCCACAAACCACCTGTCAGTAAAGGGATGTGTCAGGACAATTTTGACTAAGACATCATCAGTCCTGAGGATTTCCTCAGAAAATACACGGCTGCACAGGACACCATTTCCCCCTTGTTCTGGGCTCTGTACTAAGAGACCCAATATCAAACAGGAACTCCAATGAAAAGTTACTATCAAGTTTGATCTCCTTTCCTTCCCAGGCCAGCCTAGGGAAGCCTGCTGCCTCTAGGAGAAAGTTGACCAGTTTGGTAGTGTCTCTTCAGTGGAGTCATGACAGGGGGAACGAAGGAAATGTTGCAAGTACAATGTCACCAGCTTGAGAAAAACCAAACTCCTGACTTTGATACAGATGGTCACATCTTTGCTGTGGATCCTGGATAGTGTCAGATCTTGGTGGACGTAATTCTCTCATAGGATTGTGTATTTAAAATACAAATTATTTCTGTAGCCTGAAGACTGCTAGGTATACAGAAGAGTCTTATACACAAAAATGGCAGCAAGTTTTCCTAATCTTAGAATTTAACAAATGATGTAAACTTACCTACAAGTGACAGATTTGTTATCAGCTCAGATAGCAATTGTGTCATCAAGTGATGTTTCATTTTAATGAATTATACCACAAGTAATTCCATTCTAGCAAAGGGTTTGTTGAGGGTTTTATTTTGCATTTTAAAAATTTCTCTGCATCAACCACAATTAAGCCCAAGGCAAGTAAAATGGAACTATTATTTTTTATGACCAAGCAAACCATTTTCTGCTGGAGATTTAAAAGCAGTTCTTTGTGGCTGCTTACTTCTGATCCTCACAGAGGTAAGGGGGGAGGACGGGTGTGTGAGAAACCAATGGAAATGCTGTCTCAAAGGAGAAACAAGAACATTAAACCCAAAAGACAGTCAAATTATAATCCAGGGAATAAAGAGGTGATGGACAATTGTATTCAGGCAGTAACAAAGTGCCACTAATTCAGACCTTGAATATGTCACTGCAGCAGTACTAGTTCTCTGATTTTTCATTAACAGATCCCAACCTCTTCAGAAATTGCAGTACCAGTTTGAAGGGGGATGTAATAATTTCCTTGAAACTAGAGTCAAATCCAGACTGAAAAACCCGAGTCCTGTTTACCACTGAGGTTAACAGTCAGGTGTATTCTAAGTCTTGGATAAAAACATCCCCAGAGTATCGGCAGCTGAAGAGCTGCTGAATTCACCTGCCACCTTCCTTTTCACAGCCTGAGAGCAACTGCCCATCAAAACATGTCTTCTCTCACACCTTATCTGCACAACTAGGGCATAAAGCTTTTGAAAAGGAGAAAGATGTGGGAAGTTAGTGAGCAGAGATGGACACACTTTGAAGATTTTCTCTTAACAACTCAATACACAATTGATTCAAAATCTCTAGATGAACCTCAAGGAAACCAGTTCATTTGGTTTTCTGTACCCCCCCACCTTCAAAATTTGTTAAAGAAATTTGAATACTTTTGACATTTTAAAATAAGATTAGAAAACTGACAGTGGAATGAATTCTTCCAGGGATGCACTTCTACACATCCCTAAGAAATTCTGCTAAATCACACCAGGAGGTAAAACATTGAGAAAAGACCCATAGTTTGTACATGCTCAGCATGTGATCACTGAAACTACAACTTCCCTGGAATTTTGGCAGATACACCAATGCTCCTCTCTGGTCACGCTGAAATAAGATTGCGCTTTAAAACCACTGCAAAATTCCTTAGTCAGCCCTCACCTGCAGGGCTTTTGTCTGTAATTTGTTTATACAGAAAATGCACATTTCTAAATCAACAGCAGTAGTGCTCCAACTCTATGTCCCAAAAAAATGCTTTCAAATACATATATAAAGCACCCACTGATCTTACATAGGGTTTAAAATTTTCACTAGCCAGGGTAAAAATGCCATTTCAGTAATGAATCAGCCTGTCTTCATATCCCAGTGGGACACATCTACTAATTAGTTTGTGACACGCTAGCAAAATAATGAAAAGACTGTGTGCAAAAGCCACCCCCCTCCCCAATCTGTTTTGCTAGCTATATAACAACTATTGAAAGTATCAAGCTCCTTCATGCCAAGAGGACAAAACAGCGTAAGCTGGAAAGACAGGATCAAAACAGGAAAGCCAGGATCAGACAAGTTTTTGCCTTTAACAGGGATTCTTCTAGTGCTATTAAACTTCTATGTTTCTGACACCACTGATTTCATTTTGCATGATAAAATCCCCCTGTGTCATTATCTAATCTATTATCTTTTTATAAAGAAGCAGATTATCCATAACGTGACTTTTCATTTATCTGTTGGCCACAAGCAGTTAGTTATAATCATATTGTTGCTACCACAAAGAATCTAATCACAATCTGCAGTCAGAGATCGTGCAGAGTACGGTTATCCTGACTGAAAAGAAACAGAAAAAAAAAATCTATTACTTCCCTGTCCTGTCCCCTCCCTGAAAGCAGGTAGAAGTTGCTACCTGATAAAATTCTGATCAAGGAGATCTAAATTCTGAGATACTATTACAGTAAACAGCTAGTGGCATGGGAGAGGAATGGATGGGGACAAGTCTGGCAAGAAGAAATCCAGCCAAGTGGTTAATGATAGGTGGTAATATCTTAGAATACGAACTGGGTTGGTATCATGTAGCAAACATCCACTGACTTGAACAACCCATTTCACACCAGATGCAGGCCTGGCTGCTTGGTAGAAACACAGCACAAAGTTTGTGTTAATTTCTGCTCTCTTTGCTGCTCTGAAAACAACGAACATGAAAACTTTCCTGCCTTGGGAAAAACACTTTCCCCAAAAGCATTCTGTACCAGCATCAAACCCCTAACCAAACAGGACAACTGGCTTCCTTCCAAAACCACATGGCGTACAAACAGCTTGAGGAACAAATATCTTATCGGTCATCTTCAAGTCTGGAGAACTCAGGGCCTTTTCTACAACAGTGACCATTCCCAACAGGACAGGAAGAAGCCCTCCTGGTTAATCCTGTCTATTGGCACTTAATCACTTCACAGTCCTTACTACACTACAGCTTTACCCTTCTAGGCTTAATTTCAACATGGTTGGAGGAGCAGAAGTTACATTATCATTTGTACTAATTTTTGAAACATCCCTCCCTTCTGGACAGAGCAAGATGTAGGGATACATCCAAGACAAACACTGTATTTGACATTCCTTGTGCTCCTGTAATTACTCAGCAGAACAGAAGTCTTATTCACCACCATTTGGGTTTTTTCTGCATTATAGTTGTTCCCTCCACCCCTTGGATATTTTATTATCTGCCTTAAACACATGCACTCTTCACACCTGCATGGGATGTTCAAGCTTCTGCTATTACAGTTTCTCTGGACACGTCCAACACATAATGCTTCAAGTCTTAACAAAAATCTTCAGTGCAGCAAAACACATTAAAGAAGAAAACCTTACTTAGCTTTTTCAATTGTCTTTATAAAACGCCTCAGTAAAGCAATCCAATGCTGTAAGGCAAATGGCAGCTGCATGAAATTAATACCTTAATTGAAGTTGTTCATACTTGAGAGGTCCCTTCTTTCCATGGAAAAGGGTTAAAAGCATTTAATGGGCTGGGTTAATAATAGTCAAGTTACTGAGTCAACTGAGTGATGAATTGAGAAGAATCATTAATGCTGGATAGAGTGCTTGGCTTGCTCTTTCGAAGCAAAAAGCTCAAAATGCCTTCCCATTAAAATACCAAGCAAATCTGAGTGATCTGTGCTTATGCATATGTTTGATTGACAGCTGTCTGGCGGGTCAGTATGATGAGTAAGACATTGGCTATTCTCAAACCTGTAAAAAATTACAG
>JANHFX010019749.1:0-61690 GCA_027560015.1 Chloroceryle amazona
AAGAAAGAAAGAAAGAAAGAAAGTCACAGATGAAAGCACATTTTCAAAGGTCACACCAGAGTGTCCTTACCGCAGCAAATGCCCTGGCTTAACTTCATAACCAAATAATGCTGCTATCTGATACAGCCTAAGAAATAAACAGTGTTCTTTAAAGCTCCTGCCTCTTTCACAGCAGTTCCCTGTGACACTGTAATAAAGTAGGTTGCAGCAAGTACCCTGCATGCCATGCCTCCAAATGTACCAGTTAATTACTGAGCCCTTTAAACCTACTAACAAGACAAGCCTTGTTCTTTCAACCTATTGCTTTTTGCCAAAAAAAAAAAAAAAGTAAAAAAATAAAAAAAGTCTGTTGGGCAAATAAATCTTTCCAGAGAAAACAGATTTGTTTCCAAATCAGTCAACTGTGCTGAACTGAAAAGGAAGAAATGTTATTTTTTCCAGGATGAAAGCAAAACAAGATCTCTCCCTGTTTACCCTGTCTCACCCATTTCTAAAGAAGGTCAGTCTAATTCCTTCATTACTTTTTCCTGCTGTCTTATTTATCTTTAAGTCTTCTACTCTTTTTCAGTTTCACTGGCAAAGCCAAGCCTAGTTGGTCCAACATAGGAGTGCACTGTGCTTTGCTCTTCACGGCCATATGAAGATGCTGAATAGAGCTGGGTGAGCTGTAAGCATCCAGAGTTTTTCCTTTCTTCTTCACTTTCTCCATGCTCCTGAAAAAAAACATAAATCTCAAGTGCTTATTGTTGATTTGGTTTCCTTTTAGCATCTTGTTCAACACAGATGCTCTTTAGCCTGTGAAAATAATCACAAATTCAGACTTCCCCAGCCCTGTGTGTTGTATGATGATGAAATATAAAACCAGGTACTGTAAGAATCTTTTCATACTGATGCCTGGGTCTGAGTCTGGAAGGAAGGAATGGCAGTAGAAATATGAGGCAATATAGTAAACCAGAGAAAAGCACTTTGCTATCTTCATAACAGGTAGCTTTTAAGCCTTAACTCAGAAGGAGCTTTAGGCAAATCTGCAGGGTGACTACAATTCAACTACAGTCGGTAGAGGCCATCGGGTTTGCTTACAACATTCTGGCTTGCATGCAAGGTGTGTTTTGCATGCCAGAGAGACAAAAGGCAGACTCAGTTGTACATTTCTTTAATAGTCAGGGTCTGTAAGAGAGGGTCATTAGATCAGTTAGTCTGATGACATCTTAACTAAAGGAAAATGCACTCTACTGAATTCTCCTGAAAGTGTTCTTATTGTGTTGGGTTGGTTATGCCAGTTTAACTTCTTCTGCGTTCACGTACACTCCATTGGCTTTAGACCATTAGAATCAAGAAAACTCCCTGAAGGGAGGTATATGTTACCTGCTGATATGTAGGTTTTAGCTTAAAAGGCTCAGATACATGATGAAGTGCCCCTGCCTTATCTTCAGCCTCTTCTCCTGTTGAATTACCTCACTTGTGCCTCAGGCTCTGAGGATGCAGATGAAGCTAAGGACTGGGGAGCTGTGAACTGATGACTCAGGCACCATAACCTGATAAGGCACCTGTGCCCTGAATGCAGCTGGACTCAGTTCTCAATTTGGCTTCTACACTCGAGGTCACAGCCCTATTTTACTATAAAATGTGCTACTTTCACAACTGGAAATCAATAGGCTATGATACATGGCCGTACTTACACTGTTCCACAGCTTTGCTAGCAAAATAAGCAGTAAATTCACTTCTTCCAGGGCACTTCCAGTTCAAGCACCAATGTTAAGTGCAGCAGCCCTTGCAAAACAAACCAGTGCTCCTTCATATTTCCTTTTGGTCACTAGTCAGATTCTATCTACTGTCCTGGAGCTGCCAATGGTTTTATTTCACCATGTTGTTCTTTTCTGCACAGACACTAGAAGATCAGTCAAGCATTTTGCTCTTTTCTGACTTTGGTGGTGCAGGAGGCAGAGCTTCTGGCACCCCCTGTCCCACCAGAAGTGTTGTCTTGTTTCAGTATTTGTCCCTTTAAGAGGTAGTGCAAGGATTTCTAAAGTTACCTAGGTGCTTCTGCTGGAGGGAGAACCTTACAGGATGAGGTCACCTGCTTGTTTCCAGGGAAGATGTCAGCTCCCAGAGTGCTGCATTACCTAAGGTGCAACAGCTCTGGCAGGGAGAGGTACATCTGTTTCTACACACCCTGGCACGTGGAATTCTGTTAGAAGTAATTGCTTTGGTCGCACCTGTGATGAGAACAACAGATCCCATAGAACCAAAGCCATTTAGAAAATGCTACCATCTTAGCTCAGGCACCCACTGTTGGGATATGCAAATGGTGCTTAAATGCCAGCTGATCTGTTCTGCTGGGTTTTGTGGGAATGGATCTATGTTCTATCATCAGTATTTTCAGTTCTCTTTCTAACCCCTTTCACACTTCTGGGCATTGTCATTTTGAGTCATTGTTAGTACTAAAGAAAGTATTTTCAGAAAACCAGATAGAGTGGCTGTGAAAATTGTCACACTCCCATTGAAGCCAAGAGGAGTTATTTGACTGGGAGCAGATGGCACCTGCTTTTTCTTTATAACCAGTGCTTATTCACTCACTCTACATGCTCCTAAAATCTTTACACTGTCAACCCTTCTCTACATAGATCTAGCCCAGCCTGCATGAAAGCAACATTTGCCAGCTGTGCTTCCAAGATATTACACTGTGCAAATAATTACCCTAGAGGAGAACAGCCTTGGCAGCAACTACCTGAGTACTGAAGAAATGCAAGTAGTCAAAGGGTGAGGCTTTGGAGAGTGCTGCCATAAACTATCTGTTGGAACGTAGCAGGGAGACATTCAGCAAATGTGACTGAGACCTCTGATTCTCTGCCAGCTGCCCGGTTTGGAATTACAGCCATAACAATTAGCCATGATTACTTCCCGATGTTCTTAAGTACAGTGAAAAGATCAGCAGTTGGAGTAGTTTCTTTCTGTGATATTTAAATGTGTTGCCAAAGAAGACTATCAGATCTCAGGGCTGAACACAATGATGGATTCACAGATGTGTTCAGGGAAGAGACAGAAGGATCAATATTTACTTTTTCTGGTTAGTAGGTCTCCCTCCAGACATGCCCTGGCATTATCTATTAAAACACAGCCATTATTAAATAGATAAATAAAGATAATAACATCTTCAAGTAGTGCCATAGAGGTTACAGAGTCAACCCATGACTAGTAGTCCAGCTAGTTGCCCTGTAGTTTGACCTAGACAACCTTAAGCCATTCTCAGATCAAAAGCACAAAGAAAAGATCTCTTTTGTTAAATGGCCAAAAGGACAAAATGTATATAAGTTATTGGGCTTTACCTAGAAGTCATGTCTACCATTGGAAGGGCACTGGTTTAGGCTCCTAAGATCTCATAAACAAAAGTGATGAGCAACAACCAAAACTGAAGACCTTCTGAATGAGCACCTTGGTACCAGGTAATTGAAAGAAGTGATTCCAGCTGAGTTCCTCTGGTGTTCATAACAAATTTGAGATGAAGCACCTCTCTAGTCATCTGGGGATGACACTTACTAACTGCATTCATTAGTACTATCTGGTAGCATACTGTATGCAAAATATTGTAATTTGAAGCAGCATTAAACAAAATATTCTAAGTTGACTATACCTTAATTTTGTATTTCAGGATTACACTTCCAGTGAGTAAAGGCTGAGTATTTACTCTGAAGGGTTTGGACAGCCTCACCACAGCCGGTCTTTTCCCTTTTAATTTAAATTCTTCCATACTTCTACCTTACATCCTCAAGGCTTTCCTAAAGACATTGGAGAGCAGAGTGAAGATGGGATTTATGTGGAGAGATAAATCAGTTCATCAGACCAGCTTGGAAGAGTTGCTTATTCTTAGTGACATCAAAACCTGGTGTAATGTTAAAGGGCTCACCTAGAAATGTCATGACTCCAGTTGTGCCTAGATTGCAAAGTCTAAAGTTGAGGTGTTTGAGCCTAGGCTATTGTGATCTGTAAAAACAGTGGATACATACAGAATTACTATTTTTAAGACCTAGCCAAAAAATGTAACATTAGTAAGTGATTCAATGTCTTCTAGAATATCTACACTCTAATCACTGTGTCCTAATCAGTGTTTAGTTCTTGCTTTGGCTGTTGGACACCTCCTATCCAAGATGTATGATATGGAGCTGTTCTGTCTGAAGTCACCATGGAAGGCAAAATCATTGTTTACTTCCCTGACAGAACAAATGTGACTCCTACTATCAGACTTTGGTTAAATGCTTAAGGAAAGAGCATTTCTTCCAGATCAAATGAATGCCCATGGAAACCAACTGTGGCAGAAATTAGTTTAGTTAAACATTTGAACTAATCCTCTCTGAAATTCTTTTGGCAATGTTTATTCAGCTTTAATTGTTTCATGAAAACACAACAGTTTAAACAGAGCCTGAGAACCTACATCAAGCCCATGCAGTTCATTTGATACAATTTAATTTGACCACTTGAGAGGCATAAACATTCTTAACATATGAATTAAAGGTGTCTCTGGAAGGCATTCAGCTTTTCACTAAATGTTGTTAAGAAGCGGACAGAAGCCAAACAGAAGACAGTTACAGAGCGTCGGTAATCTGATATTCTGCTATCATTAACATGAAGCTCTTTTTCACAGTAAAAAACACCTTAGACTTCAGATTTGAGGAAAAGGTGAGGTTTTTTTAATATGAAAGAGTAGATGCTTTGTTCTTCTATAATTAATGGAAGAAAAATCTTGCTGAAGTTTTCATAAGTTTAAGTTTTATAAGATCTGGAGTTATACGGCTCCCTTACAGGATGCAACCTGATAAAATATTATTCCCAATGCTGCTAAAAATTGTGTGGTAGTGTAAGGTTAGCAAGTATACAGCAAACTATTTGATTTTCTGTCTTCTCTGGAGACAGTGGGTAAAAACATAACCCTCAGATATTCCCTCAGGTCAAGTAAGAACCTTTTAACTGCATGAAGGTGAAGGGCCAAATTTTCTTTAACTTATACTGAAGTCAAAGGCTTCAAAGACATCTCTGATGCTGTATTGTCCAGGAAGAAGTAAACACTGTCTTACGGCTGTCCAGAAAAGTTTGTTCTAAAGGAGGAGTGGGTATGTAGAGCTTAGGGCAAAAATTATGTGCATATATGAGGAAGTACAGGACAACCTTCACAAGGATAATGCTGCCTCCAGGTTTCTGATTCCCTCTCAATTTACCCCTAGTAACAAATGTAGCTGGAGAGATACAGGTGCTTCTGTAAATCCAAGGCACCTGCAAAGTGGAGGTGCCAAAAAATACTGACATTTATAGGGTGTGAAGCCACCTGTGGTTCAGCCTCCTCAAGAGTTCTGGATCTGCTGGGGTGAAGAATCTTGGAGGAGGAAAGCACTAAAGCAATAAAATGCACCTTGTATGTTTGGCCTCAGGTAGATTTGGGTCTGGAAGAAGAGTGACATAAACACATGTAAATGGTGTTTCGGCCTAAGGCAAAGTGCTCTCAAAACTCCCAAACGTACCTGTCCTCCTCCAGTGATTAGTGGGGGTATCTAAGGGCAATTAGACTACTGTCTGAAGTGCCTCAGCACAGGCTGAAAGACAGGATGAATCTTGGTTCCAGAGTCCACAAAAATACATCTGTAAGCCAGTGGTTACCGCTTTGATTTATTATGCAAAGAGGAAAAGAGAAAAACAGGAAAGGAGAATAATCTGTCTTCTGAACTACTTAAAGTAAAAGTGAAAGGACATTTGTCAGTCAGACATTTGAAGCACAAACTCGGCATAACACTAAGAACTGAGAAAAAAATGTTAGGAAAAAAAATTGCTTGTGTTCATCCCTTTAGCTGCTGTTCTCATCTAAAGAACCTCTTCTTGCATACTCTGGAGTGACTTGTTAGTTACAGTTTACTACCAACAAATACTAGGTGGGTGACAGATGTGCAGTTTGTCCACAGAAAGATAGATGTGGAGGTGCTTCAACACAGTCCAGACTTCCTGAAGCTTATGTAAACAAAACCACAATGGTAACTAAATCTTGATATAGCACTTCCCATCCCCAGATTAAGGTCACCATTTTCTACCCAGACATCTTTTGCTTCAGACCTGGCCAGGTGGATTTCTATCCTTGGGAAAGCCAGGTAAAGGAGAAATGTGTCAGTTACCTACTCTGGCCAAGGGGAGAGCAGAACTGGAGTCCTTCAAGCATAGATATAGGGTGGAGATAGAGGGATGAATCTCAGGGAGCTCAAGACTCTAACAGAGAGTCTGGGTCAGCCAAGGTTAGAGGGAGTAGGTAGAAAGAGTAGGAAGTGAACAGTAGAATAAAGGAGGTGGTACAACAGAGGTAGGATTGAGCAAACACTGAGACAAGTGCTGAAGATGTTGGGAAGGGAAGGTGGGGATGGGACTGGAGAAGTAACAGAAAAGTTAAGTGCTCTGAGCTCTCAGAGGCGAGATGCTGAGGATAAAGAAATCAAAGGCTAGCTCTCTCTCCCCAGCTTTAACAAGCTTTAACATTTCTTATGAGCAGAAAGACTTGAATGCACAGGACCTCGCTGTTCTCTTCAAACCCCTGACAAAAGATTGCCCACCTACAGTGTCTTTGTACTTTGATCAATGTGTTAACAATACTTTAGGTCTCAAAGGACATCACAGGAGAGCAGTACTACTCTTGGCCTATGGAAGCAACAAGAATATCCAGAGGTATTTATCACTTCTTCAGGGTAGGCTTGCTCTACAGACACCTCTGAGACTGCAGGGAATATGTGCTTGCTACTATTAACTGCAAACTCACTTGGCAACAAAAGCACAGAGCTCAGTCCAGGTTGCAAAAACTCAAATGAGAGCTTAAGCAACTGGACCACCTTGCAGCACAAACACACAGGGGACTTGTAGTGCCATTTTGGATCCCTGAGGGTACCCAAGAGTTCTCTGCAACCTGTCAGATACTATGGAGGTCTTACTTGCAACTTTTCCATTTAGAAGAAACAGGTGAAAGCCTTGCAGGGTATATTTTAGCATCTGAAATAGCATTAGATACTGAGTAAGCTGTCTTTATAGCGTCTATAAGATTACAGCTCTACCACTCAAAAAAGAAAGCAAGGACTGCTGGCAAGTTCAAGCAGCACATTCTGACTCCTGCACAGACTGCTTAGGGTTTGTACTCTGCTGGATGTTTTTGTCTTGGATCTCCTCTGAAGACCATGTGGTCTTCCTGTGATCTGAGAAAGAAATACTTCTTTCTGCTTGTTGTTTTTTTCAGTAGGAAGTGTGTGAGATACCCTCATGGCTGTGCTGAAGCTTACGTAAGTGATGTTTTTACAGAATGCCCACAAACATACATCACATGCCTGGAGGTATGCTGTTAAAGCATGAGTGTGAGTACACAAAGACAGTTGGGAGTGGTGGAGGGCTGCTTTGGGTAGAGGTAGCTAAACATGATGCATTCTTGTACACACTGTGTTCAGAAGGGGTCAGAGCAATATGTATCTGGGACCACTTTGTGCATGACCGTTGGTCACCTGATACAGGCCATCACTAGCATCAGATGACATTTCTAGCTTGAAATGAGTCACTGCTGTTGCTGTCCACAGTTTTATTGCAGTCAATCTCACTGAACAAGCACTCAATTGTTTGGCTAGTTGGCTAGTGAAAGAAAGAAAGAAAGAAAGAAAGAAAGAAAGAAAGAAAGAAAGAAAGGAAGAAAGAAAGAAAAAAAGAAAGAAAGAAAGAAAGAAAGAAAGAAAGAAAGAAAGAAAGAAAGAAAGAAAGAAAGAAAGAAAGAAAGAAAAGTAATCATTTAAGTTCTACTTCTTTTTAAGGGCTTTGGATTTCCATCACTTTTTGCTGGTCAGCAAAACCTGCTAAGCAGAAACAGAAGGCTGTGGCCCCTACACACTGCTGTCAGTTTGGGTTGGAACGTGCTACCTTGGTGTGTGTAACCCAACCGTGAGAACAAACCTCGCTGCCCTGTAAACCCTGCCAAGGCTACATTTTAATACTTAATGTAATTCTTGGCCTGCCTGTCATTTTGGCAGCACTTTGCAGATCTCAATTTAATACTATTATTAAATGTAAGACAAATACCATGTAGGATACATCAGTGATGAATCCCTAGGCTAGAGGTCTGGATCTCAAGAGTGAGAGTTAAACAGACCCCATGCTACCCCAGGGATGTTCGTCCAACTTGTTCTTAAAATCCTCCGGTCACAGAAGGAGATAGGGTATCTCTGGAGGTCACAGCCCCACAGCAACATCACAACCACAGTGCCCCTGTGCTCACAAGGTGTTGATATGGGAATCAGAAGGATTAGACACTGCTTCCCAGATCTCTTGCTGACCTATTTGGTGATCCTTCTAGGCTTCCCAAACTTATGAAAGAGGAAATGATGATATTAACTTTACCTGACAAAGCACTTGTGTGAAAAGCACTTTTGTTCAAGATCTACAGACTGAAGAGCACCTAATATTATTAGCATTTAATAGTATTATTAATAATTTAAAATAATTGCTAGGTGGTGAGGGAGGAACATTTCTGCTCTATACTGTGTTGTTTTCACCCCATTTTTACAGGACTTTAGCATGAAAGCAAATGGCTCTTTCTCATAAGCAGCTTACTAAATTCCCTCTCTGATGGAAAGCCTGTAGCAAACTGTCTCCAGGTAAGAGCTGGTGAGCATGGTGGGAGCAAAAGGTCATCATCATACACATAGTCCATTGCTTTTCAGAGTTGGAAGCTTTGCATGACCCTCGGGATCCTAGGAGTGTTTTCAGAAGCCAAGCTTCAAATGCATTCCTGACTCCTTTTTCAAGAGCAGACCACAATTACATGGGGATAGAATAGTGAAGGTATTTGATCACCAGGAGCTGGAGAGAAGATCTGCAGGAATCCTTGTGTTAGAGTGGTTTTGGTTATTTAATCTGGAATGTCCTTTGACTTGACTCTCTTGTCCTCCTCTCCTCCAGCACATATAGAAGAATGGGGCTCTTGGGGAACTTCCATCTCCCCCACGCAAGAATTTTGTCTCTGACATGTATGAGGAGTAGGAACAGGACTGCAGCAATAAGTAAATACCAATGTGATTAAAAACAAATGCATGAAGCATTATTAATGATACACTGGAGAGAATGGAAGCATGCTGTGCCAGAAACACCATCAGGAACTCAATGGATATCAGGGGCTACAAAGCCTAATATTAAGACAGCAAAAGGGGGCAAAGCAGAAATGTACTATGCAGACAGCAATATCTGAACCTGAAGCTGGATATTTCCTTTTGATTAGTAGAGTTGTTTTGAACTAGAAAGACAGATGAGACTCAGGTCTATGCAGGTAACCTACCCTGTCAACAGGAACTGCCATGTTTTCTCTTGTTTTCATTATTCAGCCTACCCCTTGTCCCCCTTTCCATCATGCTTTCTATGCTCACAGCTCTTGGAGATGTTTTGACAACCTGCAGCCCATCTGTCCTTGCTTTGAAGGTATTTCTGGAAAGACAGCAGATTGTCTGGGTGCCCAGCAGAACTGTCTGTTGCTCAGGTAGGAGACTGGGAGTTTGGTGATATAAGGGAGCTCTTGCCCTAAAGGCACAGCTCTTTTCCAGCATTTTTTCCCATTTTTGTCACTGATGCATTTGAAATGCAACCACCACATATGCAGTGCTTTACTTCAGTGAGTAATTATCTGACAGCTCCTATTACTGAGCATTCATGCAACTGTGTATAGACAGAGAAGGAAACAAGTCATTTGCATACAGAGCAAATATTTTGTCATCACCTGCTGTTCATCCTAATGAGATTTTGCCAGACTCATTAGAATGATTCCACGCTTCTTAATACCCACTGGGATTGCATTATTATTTGATAGAGTCAACAGTTGGCATATGCCACAGTGTCTTTGTATTGAAACCTCCAAAGGTGGTTAAACAAAGACAGTGAGCAACCAGTTTTGCTTTCCTCTTTCTCCCAGGGTGTCTTAACGCTGACACCAGTGACTTGTAGGCATCACAGTTAAAGGGATCTCTTTATCAGCCCACTCCCACTGTCTTCTGAAGGTATCTTTTCTCTAGGGACTGGGTTGTGTCTGGCTGAAAGCAAGGACCCTGAGGGTACTGCCTCCCTGCAGAGAACCGACAGGGATTTCTGTTTTTTGACTTCCTCTGATGGTTTTAAAAATCTTGTGTCTAGATCTGTTCATGATGTGTTGTTTTTTTCTTCTATGCTACTCTATCAAAAAGCTATATAAAAAAAAAAAAAAAGGAAGGAGCTCTAAAAGTTAGGCAGGGAAGTGATGAAATGAAAAATAAAATACAATAATCAGTTGTTGATTAGTTCACTTCAGTAAGAAACTATAGGAGATTTGGGCATGACCCAAATTTACATGGACCTTTTTTTGTGTGTAAGACTTCTATACTAGTTGATGATCACAGACGGTGCTATCAGATGCAGTAAAAACAAACCAAAAAATACAGAGAAGTACTTTTTCTCCATTCTGTCAGCTGTAATAATCTGAGGTGTTCCAATGGCATGAGTGGGATATAATTGGTTTGGGTGTTACTTATAACAACATGGAGTTTAAGAAAAAAAATCACAAAGTGTGATATTTAAGTTGACAGTGTCACTTTAAGCAAATCCACTCTAGATGATTTTTGCTTTGGGAGTCTCCTTTTACAAATAGACCTTTCCAAGAGCCAGAGTAAACACTATGTTAATCTTAGATCAGCCTTTAATTTCTTCTGCTTCCTTTCCCTTCCTTTCTCCTTTCTGTTTCCTTCCAAGACAACAATATTATAGACAATTTAAATCAGACATGTCCATAGCCAAGCAACAAAATCACCGACAGAGGACAATAAGAATAGCAATAAACTCAACATTGTAATTATTTTCCCGTCACACCAGCAATTACAAAAGCAAAGAAAGAACAACTGAGTGCTCTTAACCTGATATTGATCATTTAATTTTCTCATGCCATGTAAAATTAAACAGGTTAATGCTACTACAGGGAACACTGGCAATGATGAGCATAGCTATGAGAAATTCAGACTCATTTTTTGCTCGAGTAAAGTGGGATAGCTCACTCTTCATGCTGGTGGTAGTAATTATGTGCAATGGAAACATGAAATTAAAGACAGATTAATACTTAGGCAGGATTTCACCATTTCAGTGATGTTAGTATCTGGTACAGTTCCTGCTAGGTTTGTGTTAGTGTGATACACACGGCTTACTTCGAGCTTCTGCAAGGCTTCTGGCATATGTCAGTGGTTGGCATAAGCTAATTGGGAATTGTTGCTTCTGTCTACAAGGTGAAGAATGAACTTGGCAATAGGTTAACTCACAAACATTACAACTCATATGCTTTTCATTCACACTGTGTGCTGAAACCTCATTGTAGATAACACAGGAAGAGCCAAGCGTGAGGTTTTTGCTGTTGGCCTGGTTTTAAACTTGAATCACCTGTTGTTCAGTCCACAGAGCACTGTGCATGTGAAACTAGCTTGCCAAAACATAGGTGCTCGTTGGTTTGAGTATCCTACCCAGTGTTTATGTGCTCCTCCTAGAGACTATTAATCTTCCATTAGTTTCAAATTGTATCTGCCAGTCCTATGTGAATACCTTAAATATAGGAGGATATCTCAAAATAAAATTGACACCTATGTTTAGGCAACTGAGCGGCACCTCAGCATGTGGTGCCATGAATAACTCTTCAGATGCTGCTGACTAGATTTCAGTTGACTACACTGGGAGCTTAAGCACCTGGTTTATCTATAGACAAGACACCAAGTGTATGCTACAGTTTGGCCATTGCAGTTGTCCTGCAATAGTATGGTTGGCCTCTAGTTGCCCCTCCAGGTGGACATGTGCCTCCTGTAGATACTGTGCTATATCTCTCAGCCCAGCCTGAATACCTCAGCTACCTCACAGCATGTCAGATGACTTTTGGGATCTATGTGTGAGCAGCATAACTGACCTCACTGGAGGGTATTTCAACTGTCTCTAAATAAGGTGACATTCCAGTGTTGGTCTTGAGGTTTATAACATGAATGATGGACAAGTCTGCTTATGAGAGCAAACTCAGACCTGCATTTAATTGAGAGCACAAATAAAACCAGAAGTCACCATGAGAGGAGAAAGAATGATGAACAGATACTGTGGGGTGAGGGTTTCTTCTCCATGCTTTCCTGTTGCGTTCTGAATAGTGGTTCCTCAGAAGCATTCTTGCTGTAAGAATACTGTCAGATACAGAGGAAGCACTGAATTTGAACCATATGTGGGGGCCCTGTGCAGTGCAATCCCATTTACAGCTCCATTAATTTTAGTTTCTGTTATTTCTTGTTGTAGCACTTTAATCTCTCTAGCCAAATTACCATCAAAGTCCTACCCAAATTAGCAAAGGGTTGAATTTTTCCTTTCCTGATTTATGTCAAGGAAGAAAGTCCTTATTCAGACAGGTTAAAAAACTCTACCTCAAACCTTCCGCTAGTTCTGCAAGACTTTAAAGAGAGTTCAAAATGTTTGTATGGGTTTGCTTTTGTTTCCATTTCCTGAGGGAAGCTAGAATCATTGATGTTTGCAGTATTTTTGACCATCCCCAAATCCTCTAGCCACTGAAGGGAAGGAGGGAGAGAGAGGGTATGTCAGAGACGTCAGATAATCAGACATTCCGTCCAGGAAAAGATCATTAGTGAAAGAGAAACAGATTCTGATGATGAATGCATGATCTTGTAGGGGGCAAGCATGGAAAATTCTGACACTGAAATGTTTTATTACTCCTTTTATTTTTGCTTTATTTTCCCTTTTCTTCTTTTTTTTTTTTTCCCTAGTATCCAGATAGATCCCATAATTGGAATTCCATGGTTTTCATGATTACCTAAACCAAAGAAGCCAGAAGAATAAAAGTGGCACAAAATGTAAGCAGATATAGAAAAGCATGCCCTCTAGGAATTCCTGCAAATGCAGAACCTGCCTGTGGGAAAAAATAATAATAATAATGCAAGTGGAAATATTTTTTTCCTTTAAATTGGAATTTGTTTTATTTTTAAAATGAGCATATTTAAAGTTTTGATGAATATATGTTAAAGCCTAAATTTGCTATATATAATAAAATAATTTGAGTTATAATGAAATAATATTTTATGTACTAAACACTCTAGATTTAATCACCAAGTTTTGAGGAAAGGCAAAAACCACTGAATTTGTGAAAGTCATATCATCTAAGCAGAATCTCAGGGTGTGCTCAATCACCCTTTGATGCAAAAGTGTTCGCTTTGCTTTTTCAGCTCAATTTTTCCTCCACATTATCTGTTGTATTGCAGTAAGGAGATTTGGGATCATAATAATAATGATAATGATAACAGTAAAAGCTGCTGGCCAGAGTGTGTCCTCCAGAAGAGAGCACACCCTGGAGCATACAGCATGGGACACTCGGGTAGATCTGCAAGGAGCCAGGCTGGGCCCCACAGAGTTTATTAGCTCAGGCTCAGTTGTGTGCAGACACTTATACACCTCCTGAGCCCTCCCTGACCTTACAATCCTAATGCTGCCTTCACATGGCACTGCACCTGAGCTGATAATCCACACTGCCCTGAGCCAGACTAGGTCTCTACATCCATGGGATGTTAATCTGCAGTCCAGATAAACTGACCATGCATATTTGACAGATGGATGTTTAGTCCAATATCTTATTCACTTTCAGTTGAGAATGTGTTTTAAGAGTTGGAGAACCAGGAGAACTTACTTTCCTCTTCTAGTCAACTGGGATGAGAGGAAGAGCTATATTAATCTAAAATCTTTAAAATCCAGATCAATTCAATTGACTCATTTTCATAAATGAATGCTTTTTAAATAAAAGTGGTTTAGGTACTCTGTCCTTGTCATTTATCATTTCATTCCAATTTCTGTGGGAATAGTATCTGACATAAATTAAAAAAAAAAAAAAAAAAAAAAAAAAAAGGAGCGGATCAACACAATTGCCTGCTCTAATAAATATTATAAAAGTTACATTTCCAAATAAATATACATTAAGCTACATGACTGTTTAAATCAAGGGCCTCCCATGATGTGCATCCTCTAGTAACCTCTCACACCTCTGGTTAGCAATAAGAAAAATACAAAATATAGTTTCAAGGAGCCATTCTTTATTTAAGAGATGTAATTTAGTATTTATTAAGTGATGGGAATATATGCTCCTTAAAAAAAAAACAAACAAAAAACATTAATGCAAAACAAAATTCAAATAGCTACTATAGACCGGGGTTCCTTGCTTCATGATTTAAAGCATGCTCACATTTATGTACCTAACTCTAAACCTATTCATTCCGAAAGCAATCCACATAGGTTCAATCACAGGATTTCTTAATTACAGTTGCTGCCTTATTCTAAGCCATGGATCGGCTTGTCAGCCTTGAACATATATATTACCCATCACTGTCAGGCAGCTTCTTGGAGAGAGCTATCTCCATCCAGCATGACAGTTCAGAAAATAAGGCTCCATACAGGGCCCTTATTGGCCAATAATTGACCCAATTCAAGCCTATACTTCTGTTGTGTAGAACAGAAGTAAGGGGCAGTCTCCAGTGAGCCAATGTCCCTTTCTATTTTGTCCAGGGGGATAAAAAAAAAAAAAAGTCAAAGCAGCCTCGCATGAGATCATTCAAGCTTTCTTCCAGAAGAGACATCTCATCTCTGCCTAAAACTTATTATTTAATTGTTGCTTTATGCAAGAGCATTCTCTCAGTTGAACCCAGTATCTGATCTTGCCCTACCCTGAACATGATAAAAGCCCTTGAGAAGGGCTGGTCCTATCTCCATCTCAACTCTGCAAAGATCCTGGACTTCTTCCAGTTCAGCATCTAGCTGGCATGTAAAACAGACACAGCACTAGTGGCAGTGATGAATGGTCTGCTCTTGGCTGTTGCCTGCATTCACACTGCTGGATATCCCTACAGCATTTGATAGCATAAACCATGAAATCCTTTTGTCCACATTAAGGATGTTTGCTCAGCATTACCAGATCTAAATAACAATCTCTACAGAGGAAATTGATAAACTTGTGTCCAAAGTAAGCAGACAGTATGCAGAGGAAGTCCATCCATTGAAAGAACTCACTGCTCTCTCAGGACTATGGCAATCACAGTTGTGGAATTATTTACACTCAATTAATGATTAAAAAAACCTCAACAACTTCACAGATACTTTTGGCAGCTACTGTACAGCTTACTCGTTATGTAATTGAAATTATACAAGCAATTAAAGGGCAATTATAATCAGCATGTGAGAAAGTTGTAGAAAAATGAGATGTGGAAAGGCAGCAAGGCTGTGTTTAATTCATTCTATCTTAAATAGTCACTTGTCTGAGTGGGTTTCTTCAGCCAGAGATAAGCTAAACTGCAGTGCAGTGCTCGGCAAGAAGAGAAATGACCAGCTCCCCAAACTAGGTGATTTTTCAAGGATGTGGACAACTGTGAGAGCTCCAGATGCATCAAGCAGGAGAAGCCAGAGCTGAATCTCTTCTCAGTGGTGGCCACAGAGTCCTCAAAACCCATTTTCTCCCAGGCTAAACACAATTGTTCCCAACCTGCCCTTCCCCCATTTCTATGCCAAGTTCTTCCTTTGCCATCTCACACCCCATGTCATGGGGCAAGGAGAATTCTTGAACCAGAGCTCTCTCTCAAAGCCTGCACCATATTTCAAAGTCCATCTAATGTCTATTATCAGTCAACTGCCTGAAGACTGGAGCTGACTTCCTTTAGCAAATGGGAACAAACAAGAAAACAGAGAAAACTCCTTTCCCTTTGTACACATAATACTTTTTATATCTGCTTGCTTCACACGTATTTTGGAGCCTTGAAAAACCGCATGAAAAAGATGGATGATTTCTGCACATCAGGCTTGCCTCCTCACTCCACAAGCTGTGTGTTTGCCGGTCCAGTCAGCAATGCAGCAGTCCTCCTGGCAGAGAGGGCTATGCCTAAATGCAATCTGATGCAAAGACATCATCTTCCCTGAAGCGTCTGAAAAATGCAAAATGACCTGGGCATGTCCCCTTGAAAACCAGGGTAGGGGGACAGGAAAGCCTTCTGGTATGAAATGGTGAAAGTCAGAGCAGGAGAAGGAATCTGAGCTTGCACTGAGTTCAGTGGGTTTTTTTCATACCCTGCACACCTCCTGTTACAGGCACTGTTTGTCAGTAGCTCGAGGCAGCCATTTTAATAAAAAACTAGGCAAAGTTTAGGGAAGACATAGAGAAAGAGGTGCATGTGTGTGCATGCTTTTACTAGTGCTGTTGCTGACAAACTGATTTGCTAAAGTACATTTCTTGCTTGGGGGGACCTAGCTCTCCCCCTTTTGCCACTGCAGAAAGAAAAATGTAAAATACGTCTACAAAGCCACAATAAAAACATGGTAATGTGTCAGAGGAGCTTTTTTCTGCACTTCAGACTCTGAGAATCTGCCTGTAAATACCCTTCAGTAACTCTTGCATAAAGGTTCCCAGATGAGTTACCCCAGTTAACATCAGAAGGGGTTAAGGATGAAAAAAATCCCAGATGCAACCCTGGCTTTAAACCTGCCTGTTTAATTTGGGCCTGGATGCCTAAGCAGATGTGCCAGGTTTGACAGGTATTTTTTTTGTGCTTCTGGGCTTGGACTAGCCAAGCACCTCTATTCCAGAAAGCTCCCATCTGCCTTTCTCACCTGCTCCTCCACTGCACTAGTTTATTTTTTCATTGTTTCTCCAGCCCATCTCTTCAGGGTGTTCTTGGTGGAGACAAGGAAGATCTAATCTCTCCTTGTTGTGCCAGGTATGTGGGATAGCCTTTTTTCCTGTAAATCAGGGAGACTGTGTGGAAGAAAACAGTTTGCTGTGATTAGAAAGCAAGCAACAAATGAAAAGGCAGAAGCTTTCTGGGCAAAGTTTCTTCAGGGAGTTGCTACAAACCACAGACCCACTGTGATGTTACTCTTTATTTAGGATCATTTAGGTTGGAAAGGACCCTTAAGATTATTGAGTCCAACCGTAACTGACACTGCCAAGTCCACCACTAAACCATGTCCCTAAGCACTACATCTACAGTTTCTCCAGGCACTAGCGTATGTTCCTCTGTTCTTGTCAGAGTAAACAATAATCAGGCTATATTTTACTCCACAACAATTTTTAGGGCTTCACTTGCTATTAACCCACTGCAAAAGTGCAAGGATTGTGCACCCATACCAGCACACACACAGGAATTGTGCACCCATCACCCCATTCCTAGAGCTGCCTGAAAGCAGGAGACAGTAGCCCCAGAAATCCTAAATTTTCCATCCCATGATGGAAGCAGAAACATTACCCCACTAATGCACTGTCCTCTCCTGCCAGTTCAGGGGTGTAAGGCTGGGGTTGGTAACTGTGACCTGTGTGGACAAACCACATCTGTCTGGATGGTGAGGTAGCAGGCATGACCAGGATATGGTCCTTCCTCTCAAAATCTGCAAAAGTGAGACTTTGATTTAGTTTAGTTCTTCTATTTTAGCTTTTGATAAAGCATATGACATTATAGCCAGGAGAGCCTGCCTCTCCCCCTGAGACGCTGCCCAAGGAGCAGACAATAACAAGTAGCATTGATTTATTGCTGCAGAGGAGGTAGAGAAAGAGGAATGTAATAAATGCTGAGGAGATGAGAAATGCACCCGTTCCCTCACCCCCTACACATGCACACACACTCACAGGCGCCCGCAGCCTAGAGAGGGAGAGGAGGTTATCTGCCATGACCAGCACATTGCTGAAATTCTAATGAAACAAGAGCCAAAGCAGGTAGGTGGTGGTAGAAATGCTGAGCTTGATGCACATTTATCATCTTCAAACACTGAACCCAAGTTGGTGAGGAATGTCAAGAGAAGGGCACCCTACCATTTGCAAAAATATTTTGTAAGAAAGATAGAACTGGCTATTTCCTACACAGAATTAGAATAAATACACTTTATTCCAAAACAAATCAAAACCCCACTTTGAAGGAATAATAATAAGCTTGGCAGAACAAGCACACAAATGTTTAGAAAATGCTAATTTAAAATTACTTTTGCTACCTTAATTCAGCCCCCGTGTATACATGTATTATGCAGACACGATTTGTACTGTTTGATCAGACAGTATTTTTCCACGCAGTTCCTTCCTTCCTTCAGTACACAAATTAACCTACTCTGTAGCTGTGGCAGCATCTCTACGTCATGTTATTACAGAAGTTACAAGTGAATGAGGCATGAGACTGCAGGGAAGAGAAAGCACAGAATTACATCCCTAGATCTTATCTCCTCCTTTGTTCCAGAGTGCTGGGAAATATTGTTCAGCCAAGCTTTTCACAGATGCGCTCTAATTGTGTCTTTTTTACTTTTTAGGTGCCTGACTCCCAAGCCCAACAGTTTGGTTTGCAGAAGTGCTGAGCTCTCAGTCTCAGCTGAGTCAGGGAGAGAGATGCTTTGGTGATTCACAGCTTCATATTATACAGTAAGTGCTCTGAAAAATCAAGTCCCACTGGGTTGAAAATGGGCAGCCATAGTGCTGATTTAGCTGCCCATTTGCCAAATGACAGTATCATGATATCTTATCACGAAGTTTTGCTAAAATGAACCAAGTAATATTTGGGGAGCACTTGTATTGACTGCAGTGATGAGCACCATAGAAAATCCCATGAATAAAATATTCCAGGATCCAAAGAGGGTGGTATAAATCAGGAATGTACTGGAACATAGCAGATTGTATAGGTGCTTGACGTCCTTTTAGTGCACAGTTTGAGGCTGAAGGACTTTGGATACATGAAGAAACCCCAAGTACGTGTGTGCAATTAAAGACAAAATTAAAGGGAGTTAAGTAAGGTTGCATGACTTATCAGTCGGGTAAACACCATGGTGTTGAGATTTGCCGAGGCAGCTAAAGGAGCACGCCTGTAGGGTGAGATCCTGCTCTAGCAGTACATGGGAGATGAAACCAGCTGTCATCAGTGGTTTCACACATAAACATTGACAGCAGCAGACTGGTGAAATTTATGAACAGACCCCATCCAGGCTATGGACTAGTGCCTCTCTTGGGTGCAAAATTTTCAATGCTTACCCTTTCCCTAATCCCCTTCTGATTTACCCCTTAGGACTTGTACTACTGTAAACTTCCCCCAGGTTCAGCAATTCAGTCCCACTGTGTAAAGTTTGTACATTTTTAGCTTGTCCTTCCAGGTTTAGTGATGGTACACTGCCTGTGTCAGTTCGCCCCATGCATGTCCTCCCCACTCCTCTCCCCACAATAGCCATCAATCTGAGTTGTATCCATAAAACAAATTCCTTGTCTGGTGTTCTTCCCTTCACACAACTATATTTTCATTCACAGAGAACTGGAGAGTTCCAAAGGTGAAGTCACAGCCTTTTTTCCATATAAGCTTTTTCCCTCAGCCTGAGTCTTGGCCATGAACACTGAAGTTCTAATGAAGTTCTCCTCCCCACCCTATCTGAAATAATTCAGCCCAAGGCAAACACCTGGATTGGAAAACTTTACTCCAAATGGTCAAATTTTGTCAACATTGTAAGCTAATGGAAAATTTTAAATCCTAATAAAATGCAAAACTGTCAAACCCACCTGTAAAAACCTTAAATTCTAGATAGGGTTGATCTGCCCTGGTGTTCCTAGTCTCAGACATATGTCCTGGCCATGTCTTGTGTATCTTCGCTCAGAGCTGGGTGTGCACCAACAACCCCTATAGCCCTGTCACCCTTGCTTCCACCAAAAGGAGTCATCTGCAAGTCACAGTGTGACCTGGATGACTGTGGGACCAGGACCTCTCCACCTCTGGTCCCTATGTTGGGTAGACATGACACCCAAGAGCTCCTTCTGCACCCATGGGAGACCCTACTGATGTGTGCCAGCAAGGATAATGGTGGAGTTACAGCCCTCTCATCCTTGTCCTGAAGCAGTCCCACAGGCAGGCAGGAGATGGTCCCTCACCCCACCAAGGGCCTGCTGCCCTGATGGTTCCCCAGGGTTACGTGACGGCAACCAGCATGCTCAGCAGGGTCTTGCCTCACTGCAGGCATGTTGTGCACTAGTCTCTGAAACCAGTGCCCATCCACTTCTGACAAGGTGAACATCTAGTACTGTCATGCCTTCAGCACACTGTATTAAATGTTAATGTTAAACATTAAGTGGCAATAAGTGAAGGTCTCCAGCACAATCCCCTAGCTCTTTCTTCTTGCTGTGGACCTACTCTTTGGCCTTGAGCAAATTGCTAATCTTTCTGGGAACCAATTTTCTCAGTTAATAGACTCTATGGTGGGATGCAGTGAAGATCGATTTATTAATGTTTGTGTAGCATGGGAAGGTCCTTGAGGGGAAAGCTCACAGGAGAGCAGTATTGTTACTCTTATCTCCTCAGAGTTAGCATATAACACATCTGCTCAGGGTGACTCAGTCCCATGTCCAGCCTAATGCTTACTAGAAACCATAGCAGAGTTTCTACAGTATAATGAAGCGTTGGAAATAAACTGAGACAGGGATTTATAGCTGCATTTTCTTGCAATATGTTGCAATAGACGGTATTATTTAATCATAGAAACATGACCTGGCCAGAGTTAACAAGCTTTTCTCAGGTGCACTTGTAAATTTAACTTGGGTTCTTCTACCTTGTGCAGAAGTTGAATGCAGTCTAATGTGTGTGCTGGAAAGAATAACAAATCGTATTATGGTATAGAACAGGAAACATTTCAGTTGCTCAATAAAATAGTACAATTCAATGCATGCAGTGTTTATATAGCACAATTCAGAAATATATTTCAAAGCTTTATACAAACAACTTGCAAGCTATGCCAGAGCCAACATGTCAAATCCTATTAAAGAGAAGAAAGCCACTTAATATACATTTAAACAAAATGTTCATTGGAGGAGGAGTCCACTAAAAATTGGATGCCATTATTATTAATACAGGACTTGATAGGAAACTGACTGCATGGCATAAAATATTCACCCATGATGCTGTCAATATAAAGGCTGTTACAGTGTGGTTTATTTAAAAAATAAAGTGTCTATGTGTCCTGAAAGCCAGACTGGATGGGTCTGGATATTCTTTCTCACTTGTATTAACCCAACAATAGAAAAATGAAGAAAAGGAGTGAAGAGCAGGTGGGACAGAGGCAAAATGTGTGACAGAATGAAATCCTACACTCTGCTCCCCATACTTTTTCCCATGGTATTCAGAGTCTACCATTCTTGCTACTTACCTCCATTATTTTCTCTCACCCACTTACTGACACGTTTCCACTGATGACACATGTAGGTTTTAGCAGTTCTATTCCCCCCGTGATGCAAGCTTTTGCAATGCAGCTGAGGTATCCACCACTGCATGGTGGTGATGTGGCAGGAGAAAACATGTTTTAGGCCACACACATCCCTCCACATCAGGCCCTTGTTCATCTGAACAAAGGGGCGACTGCTGTTGTGGGGCTTTGGCTGGGAGAGGCACAAGCTCCCTGGCTGCTGCATGATGCAGGCTCTACCTTTCTGCCTTGGGAAATCATCTGGAGTAGGAAACATAGGGAACAGCCCAGAAAGAAAACACTATACTGGGGATGTGCTGTTTGTTAGTACTATCAGCTGTGAGAAGAGAGGACAAAAAACTTCCTTTGAAATACCATCTTGACCTGGTTCTAGGCAGCCTTGCTGCTGGCATCAGAAATATTTTTGCAATCAAAATTGATTAGGATATACTTGTGTTGTATTTACCATAAAAACCCAACAGAGTGTGCCAAAATAGTATGCCTAGTCTCGAAAACAGAAATTATCAAGCTTTTCACCAAGAATAGTATACAAATACTAAGTATTTCTGACTTTTTCAGATACACCTTATGAACAAATCTCTGTCTGCTGGTTTATTTGGGTTCCTGAAAAAACTGCTTATCTCTGAATTGTTATGTAGAATTAATACATTAAAGGAACTTTTAGCATGTGCTTTTCAGTGGTTGTTTAACAGCTTGATAATTTTCCAGCACTATTTTGTCATTCAGTACTTCACACAGGCATTATCTTAAAACTAATACCAAAAGCTAGTTGTTCCAAACAGCTGAACTGAAATGGGCAATATGGGGAGCCAGGCCAATACAGCAGTTCCTGCCTTGTGTGCACTTCTAATTACGCAAGTTGTGGTGCTTATTGTGCAGAAGACTGTACAGTCAGCTCTGGTGCTCTCCAAGAGGACTCACCTACTCTCAGTCTGCTACACAGCACTAACTTTTCCACATATATCCTCTATCTAATATAGATATCCAGGTTCATCCTCTCTAACTTAGAGCTTATTGGTTGGGGTCCCTAAATTAAAGGCTGCCTTTTCTTTAGTTTTTTCCTATCGTCAGAGCAGGGCAACATATACCTGAGGAAGGTGGCTCTGCTCTTCAGTGGGCTGAGTCATTGCTGGTAGGCTGCTCCCCACTGTTGCTCCATTGACTGGGGAAGGAGCCTCAGGCAGAGCTGGCAAGCCTGAGGTGTGCGTGTCCCAACCAACCAACCCTGTTGCTGCTGGTGGGCTGAGATGAAACCTTGCAAGGTGTGAAAGGCTTACCAACACTCATCTGGGGTGACTTGGCTCCTGGCTTTGATAATTCAATTAAATAAATAAATTTAAACAGCCAAGCCTTGACTTAGGTGGCAGCCCCACTCTGAGTTGGAAAGGTGCCCCACCGAGCCTTTGTGGCTGCACTCAGACCTTCCCAAACTGCAGTGGCTGCAGTGGCTGAAGCACCCTGACAGTGTGAGCCAGAGTGGCCCCATCCCCATGCAGGACAGTCCCCAGGCCATTTCCACTGACAGCCCTCATTTCACCTCTCCTTCCATCACTGTGTTTTGCCTTTCCTCTTTTCCAGGGTTTGTTCCCAAGTGCTTACCACCTCCCTGCTGCCTGTTTCTGCAGCTGTTTGCCTCACACATGCTCTCTCCACTGTTCTCCGTGTACACCCTCTCCCTTGAGCATTTCTCTCCCACAGAGCTTCTGCTCTTTCCCACCAAGCACTGTTTCACCTCTGTGTTTCAGACAGTGCTGCAGACATTCACCAGACTCCAGTTCTCTGGGGTTGTGTCCTGCAGAAAACATCCACTACCCTCAGGGATCTCAAGTCCCTTCCTCAGTCAGAGGAAAGATGAGAATTAATCATAGAGCTGCAGCACTCGCTTTTGACTCCAGCCACAGACCAGTCCTTGGTAGGGAAAAGGGACTGGAGTGGCCCAAGGTTTTTACAGGTATCTACGTGGAGTAATAAATTGCTGTGCCCTGATATATGGATTTACCTTCTCAAAGCATGCTAAACAGCTGATCTGCCCTGTTCCCCCATACTATATCTCTTGGGCAAGAAGTAGAAATTATCTTTTTTAAATATCTTTAAAATGAAATAACATGTAGTTTGGAAGGGTCTGCTTATCACCACTGAGTTATAGACAGGGACTAAGGGGCTGGTTTGTCATGGAGGTGTGCATTCTACTTTGCAGAAGGTATATGATCCCAAAATGCCAACCAGTTTGTGGGGTTACATGACAAGTGTGCCAATCTGCAGATTGTAGGGCACTTGGTCTGGCTTCAGTCACAGACTGGTCCCCTAGACTTGGGATGCAGCAGGTCTTTCTACACAGTGACAAGACAAACTGTGCTCCTCCACCCCTGTTCTTGCCCCTTGTTAAGCCTGGAGTAAGCCAAATACATTATGGCCAACCTCCTGTCCACATTAGGGCTGAATTTATGGTCTGAGCACTGTTTCTTTCTTCTAGTCTGACCAAGGAATGAAGATCTGGATTTCTTTCTTCTATTCTGGAGAGACTAGAGTCAGACTTTTCAACTTTTCTGATCAAAGCACCACAAGGGAGTTACTGAAGTTACAGAAAAGGAATAAGGGCTTGAAAGTTTGAGGACCATTGCTCTTAGGACTACAAAGAGCTCTGCATGGCCTATTAATAGATTTGGTCATGGTCCAATGCAGCTGTAGGCCCACTGAGTGGGACGGTATGTCCTAATGGTGTTTAGTTGGCTGATTACACCCTCAACTCTTATTTTTTTTCCCTATGTTACTACTTCATTTCCTTTCTGCTGTTTCAAGTTGTTGATCGGTCCAGAGCCGTTCGGTAGAGGAAACAAACATATTTATATTACAGCATAACTACTCTATATTGCCAAGTTAAAGGCGTGTAATTGAGCAGGGCTGCAGAGGAAGGGCAGGTGTATTTCACAGCTGCTTCAGCTCTGTTGCTCTGCTTCAATGAGTGAGCAAAGCAGTGTATGTGGGTGGGTTGGGGAGTGGGAAGGAGCAGGTCAAAGCAACTGTCTGTGTGACATACTGTTGTGGGCCAGCCTGCCCCGGCACCTGTGTGCTGATCTCAGGCTGTCAGAAGCAACAGA
Source organism: Chloroceryle amazona (assembly GCA_027560015.1). Lineage (NCBI taxonomy): Eukaryota > Metazoa > Chordata > Aves > Coraciiformes > Cerylidae > Chloroceryle > Chloroceryle amazona. The sequence goes on from JANHFX010019749.1 coordinate 24,375, forward strand.
GCCTGAATTAAAAAAAAAAAAAAAATCATAACTATTTTTGCTTGAGTAGGGCAAATGCCTTTGTATAGCACTTGACACCTCTAGGTAGCAGAGGAAGTAAGTTTCTCTCTAATTACAAATGAAACTGGACTAGTGTAGTTACTAGTCCAAAATACAGCACAACACGGGAGGTCTTCATTATCCTGATTTGTTAGAAATAGCTATGTCTTCCTCCCTTGCCCCCAGATCATCTTTCCAGTCCTGGAAGGTCTTGCCATGCCCTCAAAGGCCAACTTCAGCCAACCCATGCAGACCATGTTGAAAAGTCCAGTGCCACCACTGCAAGCTGTAGAGCTCAGGCTGAGGTGGCTTGTCTCTTGGTGGTATAGACTGGGGGTGAATCCAGTCTTGCAAGGAGACTCAGGCACACAATTAACTGACAGTGTAGGTCAATGCTTTGTGCCTTTTTGGGTCCACTCCCCATACAGGCAGAGCCAGGCAATGAGAATGTCTCCCAGTTGAGAGGAGCACCCAGGGTAATGCAGAGTGATTCTCTGTGAACCAACTGTGCCAGGCTCATATTTGGCACTGCAGGATCTGTAATTTTCCTTGGTACATCAGGACACTTTTTCAAGAACCTCTGACTCAGGTTTCACCCTGACTGTCAAAACCCTTCTACTGAATGTCATTCTTAGGAAAAATGAGGTTTGGCTTGATACAAAAAGTGAGACATTTGAATACACAAACCTAGAGTCTTCTGATAGCTGTGCTCATGGTGCAAAGAGCTGCAGTGCCCAGCAGTTACCTTCTTAACCATTGCCTACATGTTTCGAGTAGCATGATAGCATCAGGTTATGGCAAAATTTTGAACTTAAGCTCCAAGCTTCTTTGCTTCATCAGAGATGAAGTAACAGGTAAAGCAAGAGAGTCAGGAAGCCACCGCGGCGGCAGAAATGCACAGTGCTGCTGTGGTCCTGAAATAGAATAATCACCAAGGGGCACGGCGAGATCTGGCTCTGACTTAACACTATCAACAAAGCAAGAAAGCACAGAGTACATCTTCTGGAACAAGCTACCAGCAGGGGAGCCAGGACGTGGTAATGCCGCATGTTACCCATGCTGTGATAACCCCGTAGACACACGTTCCTACACTGAGATAAACGTAAAACAGTTTGTTGGTGGACATAGGATAAGCTGCCTCAAATTTTCCATGGAGTAAGAGTAGGATACCCAGCAGTCATGCTGGGAGCTATTGCTGGTTTAGGTCACACCCAAGTTTGCTACGAGGTCACTTTTTCACTTTGCCAAGCCCATACAGGGGAGTGGAGCCAATCCAAATTGACTGAAGAATGCAAACAGAGTGTCTCAGCCTGGGCGTCCTCGCAGCCACCTCAGCATAACCCCGTGGGTGAAGAGTGGATGAGAAATGAAAAGGGAAAGGCAGAGAGAGAAAGTCTTCCGTAAAATAGCAAGGAGAAAACTTTTGGGGGTTTGGGAGTTGTTGGGGCTTTTTTATTTTTTTTTAAACAGTTATTTTTAAAATACATCTCTGCAGCATGAGATAAATGTCCTGTTGTTCCTGTGGGATATTTACAAGTGACTCATTAAATATTTCAATAGCAATGTACTGTTCTTGAGATGGAAGGATTGACAGTGAAAGAGAGGCATTGCTAAAAATTAGGTACAGGAGACAGCATGACTAAAAATGCTACTCTGCAGCCCAGTAGGCATCTGCAAATTCAGCTGATAGGTGTTTTTAAGTTTGGCTTTCTTTAGTGGTATAAATTGGCGGTGGCCTCTTGATTTCTGCTGAAGCAGACTGGTTGACACTAGAAGAAGGAATGAATTTCATTATGTGCACTAAAAAGAAAAAAAAAAAAAAAGAAAAAAACTGTAGTTTTGATGTGGAAAATATCTTCTCATTCACATTAAGAAATTCCATAATGTTGCCCCTCCCTGTAATTCCTGTACCAAGACCACACTTTATAGTTTAGGTATAGCCTGAGATTTGGAAAGACAAAGTTCAGAGACTTCAAGAAGTGGCAAATCCTTCATATCCCCTTAGGACTTATTTCAATGCTTAATTAATCGCTGTTAAGATGTGCACCATGTTGCTAGCTGAAACTCAGCTCGCTTCAGCCTCCAGCCATGGGATCTTGTTACGTGTTGCCTGGTAGATTAAAGAATCTCTACTGTAAAAGTCTATGAAAAAAAATCACTTGTTACAGAATAAAAATTGGGTAAGGCATATCAAATTGCAGGTTTATAGGTCACAAGAAGGTTTTGTGGATAATTTTGTGCTGGTTGCTTGTAACAAATGCTGACACCACATTTAGAAAAGAATGATAATTCTTTCTTTGATAATCGTGGTAATTAGGGAAGCCTGAAGGGTCTGAATATGATTACAGTTTCAGAAGGACTGTAAGCCTTAAATTTGGAGAATAATTTCCAGCACTATATTTTTGTTCAGTGATTCTTCAGGGTTTCTTATCTTCTTTGCCAGGTGAGTCACTTCCAGTGAAAAGTACAATTGTTGTAAAGAGGTCAGGAAGAACAAACAAAAAGCATGGGCTTGTTCTCCTCTCCTTCAAGTGAGCTAAAACCAAAGCCTTCACCTGGAGAGGGATTGGACACATTTGGAGCATATTCACTCCTCATGCTCTACATTCTTCTTGCAAATAATACATAATTACAGAGATGTAGCCCCAAGTGGAAAAGGCTCTTCACACAAGCTAGCTACATACAAATAATAATATTTTTATATACCTGCTTTAGAGATATTTAACAAGTTAATTTCTTTTTATTTCATTTGATGTCTGTCCCAGCATGCTAATCATTGGGCTCTATATTGCTGTCTTACAGAAGTTTCCAAGAGCATTGTCCTTTTTATTACTGTTGTTCTCTGAAACTCCTCCAGTTTACAGATGTGTCTGTTGTACCAAGGCACCCCTTTGTCAAATCGCCCCATAAGGAAAACCAGTAATGAGGTAGTCACTGTGCAGCATGAGTGCTTACATCTCCTGATGCAGGGAAGAGGAAAGCCAAAGAATAGTATGTGTGACAGTTCACTGGGCACTGTGAAGCCTCCATCAGCCAGAAAGAAGAGATACCTCCTAGTCTACCTGTTTCCTCTGAATGGGGAAAGGGAGGATCTCTACACCCCATGGGGAACTAAAGAGGTTCTGGTCCTCCACCATCTCTGGAGCATCTCTCCAGCCCTCAGACTGTCCCTAAGCGTCATGGTCTGGACCTGGGGCTGATGCCTTCCTGATATGCTAACTGCTCTCTATGTGAGAAGACAAGTCTCACAGAGCCACTGAGAGACAGAAGCCAAGCCAGGGAGTGGCTGCATGATAGCAGGGGTGTCCCTGCCCCAGGAAAAGAGGAGTGCCAAGGACAGCTCATGCAGGTTACATCATTAGGTAAACTAATTAAAAAATATCAGGAAATTGGTTTGGCTTAGGCATCAGCATGCTGCCTAAGGTTTTGTGGATGCACCGCAGGGCATTTCTGAACCCTCTTCTCTCCTCTAAAATGGAGACAGGATACTTTCCTCCCTCAAGGACTGCAAGGTAGATTCAGGCATTAAAAACTCTAGGATACACCTTGTCCATCTCACAGGATGGAGCTTTGTGCAGACACTTGAGTTGGCAGGACCATGACTGGCTCAGACAGAAGCAACTGGCATCACCAGCTTGGATCTGGATGGAAAGTATTTCTGTGACTCTATGACAGTGCTGAATTCATAAATCCTGGCCCATGGTTAGGTTTATTAAGATAGGTGGAGACCTGCCCTGACATCAGGCCAACGTGGCCATGATGCAGATATCAGGGATTCCCACGCCACACTCCCTTTGCTGTTCTTCTGGAGTTCGCTTGGACAGAATGAGCTCAGATCTGCCCAGAAAGATCATTACAGATGACCACTTTAAGGTGTACCTTAAAGCCCTCAGCTACCTTATAGGTATGTACACTTGAAAGTCTGATTAAATGCTAACCACCTGTTGGGTCTTTTGGCAAAGCAAAATTGCCTCTTTTACTGCATACTGGTCTTCTACTGGAGGACACAACAACAAGGAAAAAGAGAAGGCACTCATTTAGGGGTTGATCTGAAGAGAATCAGATACACGGATCAACCTACAATAAATGCCTTCGAAGAAAACACCATGATTTACATGGGATGTATCTGTCAAACTGCTGTCAGTAGTGTGGGCACTATTTGCAATATCCAAGGACCATGTCACACCCAGCAAGACTGAAGACCCTATAGTTGTGTCTCCTGATATCATACTCTCACAAAATTTATGTGTCAATATATGTTGCATTTCTAGGGTCACAGTGCTTAACACAGAGGAAAGTGAGCATGGTAGCATACATTTTAAACTGAGTGCTAATGGTAAAGAGGCTTAAGAAAGCTTCACTGGGTTATAAAGTACAGTTAAGCCTCCTCCAGTGGGGTCAGTGCTTAGAGTTGCTCAGGTTAGCCCTCAGCTGTTCTTCAAACCCACCTCATGAGCTCTGAACCTCCTGAGTTTGCAAAGTCATGGCTGAAAATTCAAAATGGGATTTCAGGCAGGACTGAGCACCCTTAATTTCCAGGCCAGCCTAGACTGCACAGGAGTAGCACCTTCTTGTGGCATAGGTTTAACACGCATTCATTAGGGGCTTTGGGAACACCCACTGATAATGTCTTGCACAAGAAATTGCCTGCGTAGCCATGTGAGGTGACAGAAACCACGTGTGATTCTTCTTTCTTTCTCTTCACTACCCATATAGTGTGCACATGATTTTATTTGGATCTGAAAAGACAGTAGATACCTGGGAAGGAGAATTAATCTTTTCTAAACATCACCAAAAGCATGACCACTGGCCAGCCTTTTACATGAAAACAACTCTTGTCCAGGATGGGAAACTATCCTATATAAAATGGCAGTATGTCATTTTTAACAAAGCCACCAAAATCTGTATTCTGTGCCCATGAGATAAAACAGAAAATGTTATTATCTGAGCCATTTGCAGACAGGCAGGTTTGGTGAGAAGAATGTATCACCACTGCAGGTACTCTGCAATAGTGCCATGCCTGCTCTGTTGGGCAGTCCATAATATACACACCTAACCAGGTAGTGTTAACATTTGGGTGGTGGACGTGCAGAGGAGGCAGTGGTAACCCTGCTAGGCTCTCCCACATACACAGATGCCTATTAGTTCTGCTTCTGTACAAAGAAAAGAGGATCAGTAAATGCAGAAATAGACAAAATGCTCCTGAAGAAAAACAGAAGAGAGACACCAGCAAGGGGCACACAAAACATCTGAAGAAGGACTCCCTTGGGAGAAGAAAACACGAGATGACGCACTACTGAAGACTCCAGTCTTATCTGGCTTTTTTAGGATTTTGAATTCCTCACTCCCTTCCTGACCTTTTAGGAAGAGATCAGGGCTCTCTTTGAAAGCACCATGGGAGGATGCGTAAGTCCTCCTCACCTTTCTGCTGGCAGCCTTTAACAGCAGGCTTCTCACACTTGTGCTAAGTGGGATTTAATGATATGCCAACAACCTCACCAATTAAAGGAGGAGATAACCCATTAAGTGGTGTTGTTTCAGAACAGATCACCTGCAATTTGGAAGCAATATGTTATTTTAAAAACAGGGTTTGCTTGTCCTACCTATGCCTACAAGTCATGTCAGGTAAATAAAGCTCTCGTCTCCTAGACAACCAGGACATCCACAACAAATGTTACCTGGTTTAATTTCTTTGTTATTGTGTCTGTAATTAGGCAAAGAAATGGTCATGGCAGAGGAAAGCATCCTGACTCATCAAGCATCACAATTCTCCTTATTTCTTTTTCCCTGAGAGGCCACAGGACTTCGAAAGACACAGCAGTGCTCGAGCCACTGACATTTGTACTCAGTGCCCAAGTCAGCTCATGTTCTCCATCAGAAATTCCTGTCAGATGGGGCTGCACGCTCTGTTTGGTTTTCAGAGAAAAAGGGCAAGTAGGTTTACACAGATGTAGCTGAGATTATGACATGCTGTTTCTCCTGTGTGAGAGACCAAGCTCATTTTTCCCCACAGTGAATAAGGGTGCCCCAGTAGTTTTTCAGAGGAATCATGCACTCCTGTTCCCTTCTTGTATCAAGTCAATCACCCTGTACCACATCCTGCCAGCCGACAAAGGTGTAACCTGAAGGCAATGCTGATGGTACTCCTGTAGGTATGTGATAACCCAGGGTTAGTAGCAAGCTTAAGATAACTGGGGCTCAAGCCCCAGCCTGCTGAAAGCTTACTCCTGACTCACTCTGGAAAGCATAAGCGTAACTTCTTCCTTAGCAGTCCCAAGATTGGAATCACTGTCAGCATCAGGAAAACTTATGGTTTACTGTAATGTATTACACCACCAGACAATGAGGATCAATCAGGTGCAGGCAGGGGCTGAACCATCCTGGCACCTCTCTTCCCTCTTTATTCAACTGGATGTGCGCTCACGTAGAGGCAGGGCAGTGTGGGTGTGGGCACAGCAGGGAGAACGGACACACTGTTCATGGGAAGGCGTTCTGAGGTCAATAACGTAAATACTGCTCTGCTTCCTGTGACGTTTCAACTGACCCAGACACCACTGCTTCTGCCACATCCCTCGGGAGCTGCCCTTGCAGCCTGCTAGGTATTACGAAGGGTATTCAGTTTATGCTTTGCTTTGTTCAGTTTAATCTAATCGCTCTTGGCCATAAAAGTCCTTTAACCACACTAAACAATTCCTCTTCCTCACTGGAGTTTACACCCATCAAATACTTGTAGATAATTATCGTGCTTCCTTTAGTCATTGTTTAGCCAAGAAATACAAGTCTAATCCAACTTCTGCTGGTGTAACATTGGACATGGGAGGAATAAAGCCTGCCTAATGGAGAACATAAGGCAGGCTACTTCAGCACAAAGCTTTTTAAGAACTTCTCTCTGGCAGCTAATTCACAGCTGGCCTCAGAAGAGGCATTACTAGCCAGGAGGAGGGCAAGTCAAGAGGAGCTAAAAGATGATCTGATTTAGGGTTTTCTCAGTCAGGTTTTAGCAGTTAAGACGATACAGGACAGATTCAAGTAGTCCTCAAGCTGAGCTTTCTCAGAGCCCAGATCATTGCTGGGAGTGAGTTAACCATCTGCTAACTTTGGTGATGCACTGCCTGGAAGAGTGCAAGCTGTGTCCATAATTTGTAATATGAATGAACATGGAACACAGTTCATGCTTGTGCCCTGGTTTTGGTTTACTACACACACACAACCTCTGCCTGGTTTAAGGATGTTATGACTGAGTGGAGGACACAACACCTGGTCCACTCTCTGTGTGGAAGCTCCCTTTGGCCACACACACCCCTGATGGCTCCAGGGACTGGAGTTTGGAGCATTGGTCTGAAAGACATAGCTTGCCTTCCGTGACTGAATTCATGTACCCATCAGACATCGTATCATTTTAGTTTCTTGCCCATGTTCTCACCTTACCTTCTGTTGGTTTTGTTTGGGTTTGTTTGGTTTGGGTTTTGTTTTGTTTGGTTTCATTTGGTTTGGTTTCATTATTAACTTCCAGCTTGTGCGATGCTCTTAATGTATTACAAATATCAGTCCCTGAATTTCAGGATTATTTTTTTGTCACAGTAGGAACAGCACAAAACTTCAAAGCAGAAGACAGGAGAGACAGAACTAGTTCTGGGACAGTCTGGAACAATGTAGGAGAACCCCTTTTCACCAGAGTGCAGCAAAGCTTTTGGCTATGTGCATGAGTGCTCTGGCATTTCTTGCTAGAAAAAATAAAGTCTAACTGGACTTGTCATATTTGAGCTTCCCCACCCACAGAGGTACACGGTCAGCAGCACACTCAAGGTAAATATACACTTCTTTCCCACATAGCAGACCTTTTTACCTTCGCCAGGATACAACTGGGACCAGCTTGGTCCTGCTTCATGCAATGCACTTTCTGGATGGATACAGCAGTTAGCCCTGCATGACTCAAGGGCCATCTGTTTTGCTGGCAGCAACCTAGACATATAGAGATACTGTGATTTCCAGCAGCAGCAGATTTTTCCTCTGGTCTTCTGGACAGCACCATGAAAATCAATGCTTCCAGCAGCAAACTAGAGAGTGTGATTAAGCCAAATAGCTTCCCTGCAGTCTTTCTTGGCCACAGTTGAGCATGGCTTGTGGATATAATGTCATATTTCAAGATACACAGGGTACTAGTTTGGGGCTTGAGGGCTCTGTATGGCAGCAAGGCTTCCTGTATAATACATAGACTCTACTGGGAGCAGTGTTTGCAATGAACTATCCTCAGAGCTATACCTGAAGTTTATTTCAGGGGAGACTAGCTTGTTCCTTCCAAAGAAGACCCCAGGTGAACTGTAAGTAATGCAACATGAATGATTAGAGGGACCCTGACCAAGGGTAATATTGAAGAATGACCCTTCCCCAAACCATTGCATGTTGCACTGGAGAGGCACCTGAAAACAAGAAAATATTAAGACGCTAACTTCTGGGTCATGCTACTGTGCTTCTCAGTCACTTTTCAGACAGCATTTCAATATTCAAGCTAAAAATTATGAGCTTCTCCAAGTAAAGAGAAGTTCACTTCAGTGTGCCCAGAGCAGCTGTTCATGTAGGGTCCAACCTTTATTTCTTCTGGAGAGGTCAGTCATTGATGTCCATACTTTGTGGTGGGTCTTCAGACATGCTTCTTGTACTCCTTCACAAAAAGATTCTAACCCAAACCAAGCTCAACAAGGAAAGATCCTATGATCTCACAGAAGCCCTACCTCATATCCCTTTTGCATAGCCAGGACTTGCACAGAGATGAAATTACATGACCAAGGCTCCCCAATACCCCACTCCTCACCAGCTATTGGCTTAGGTCACTAGTATCAATTAGGCCTGGGATAGCACAAGTATGGCTCTAGAGTTGTGCTGAGTGGTCCTTGTGTCTCCTGGGGACCTGGCCCTTTATATCCATCACATTCCCTTCCTCGGCTGGTTTGGGCTGTTCTGTCCCAAAAAATCATCACTCAGGTTTGGCTTGCTTTAGTCCTTATAAATTCAAGCTGTTTATTACACATGACTTCATATTTGTCTCAAATGGCTCCATATTTTTCTGGATACTCTTCCCTTCATGCTCCTTAATAGTTTCCCCAAACATTTTCCTGACTTGTATTTTTTGGGCATGACTATGTGAGGAGTAGACGAAAAAGGAATATTTGCTCTTACTACAGATGTACTGGCTTATCCAGAACTAATTTTGGTAGGAGTCTGCCAATACGAGATGTCTGAGCCAGCGCTTTTCATGCTGTCTGCTGACTTTTCTCTAGAGTGTCATTTTTTTCTAGGCAATGTGCTGGATGTGTTCACCCTGCCCAGAGGGCATACACAGGTTTGCAGTAGGGAGAGGAGGAGGGAAGGTGCCATGCTGCACTGCACCAGCCTTCTTCCCACAGAGCCAGCAAAAAGTCTCTTTTTTTCTTGTTTTTATTCAGTCAAATGTTCCCGGAAACTTTTGGGGCACTTGTTCATAACCACGCTGTACATAAGGGAGATCTCCTAATAATGTAAATCCATTAGGCTTAAACGATAAAAGCAGAAAATAACGTATGACAGAAATGAAAAAGAGTCTGGCTATTATGGGTTAGATCTATATTTAGCACCCTGGACTCAAAAGCACTGTAGAATAGTGGAAATTAAAACCAGACCAGAGCATCCACTCCATACAAAGGCAAGAGGTAACGCAGAAGGCAGAACAAACTGCTTTTCTTTTGTCTAGAATATCTCAAACACAGAGGGAAACTGGGGTGGGGGAAAAGGGAACAGTAAACAGCGAAGTTCAAATTAAAGTGAAACCTCGTGAGGCAAAGAGAGATCAAACATGATCTGTTTAGTTGTGTGTGCAGGGAGGGACACCTAGGACAAAGCAGCCTTGCTTACTGCTCTGGCTTCTAGGCATATGGTGAGTAAATAATACATTATTAATAACTCACAATAACCAGTCTGTTATCATCTACTCATATCAAACAATGCTGAGGAAGGAACCGTGCAAATTAAAAGCACAATATTCTTTAATTACAATAATAATGTGAGGACACTCTGCCTCTCTTACGTAATATAACAGCCAAGGTAATATAAGAAACTCATAATGTGATCAGTCCCTTGTGTGTCATATTCTCCAGATGCCCCTACATAAAAAATATATGTCAACGAACTGTTTCTTTTTGTAGCTTGGTAACACCTATAGAACTTCATCCTGGGGGCAGATCCCAGGGGCTCTGCCAAGCCCACCTCCAAAGCAGCAGGCCTCGATCACACTCAGGAGCCGGCTGTGTGCTGTGCAGGTGGAATACTGGGGACACCTCATCACTCTGGTCTGCAGTGACAAGCCTTCCCTCTGCACCTGTTCAGTAACCCTTGAGCTGGAGACATTGGATTTCTCCAGTGGCTCAGAAGTTTCTCCACTGCACAAGTCCTTGTATTTCCAGAGGGTTTGCCTCTCCACACAATTCAAAGGGCAACAGCTGAAGACTCTTGCCCAGGATGCTTTTCCCTCTCTTGCTGCAGGTGTCTTATCTCAGATGTCTCCACTGACCAGAATCACTGCAGTGATATCTACATAGAGAAATGACACCCAGGGTAATCAAAGCCAGCAAAGTTATTTAAAATGAACATTTTTAAAGAATTTGAAATGACCAAATATCCATGAATGACTAAAGCACACTCAGACAAAATGCAGAAGAGTCTAGTTCACCAAGGCTGAGATAATGCCCTGAGATACATTTTTTTCTAGTTTCAGTAGCATAAATTCCTCCTATGAATTAGAAGACTTCTATTTCTCTGTCTGACTCGTGATACTCCTTTTGCTAAGGACAAGCACAGTCCACTTCCTCCCCACTTCCCTTTTAGGAGTTTATCCCAATAACTGCCATCTCAGTGCAATGCAGTTGTGCCTGTGTACAGAGAAACATCTGAACTTGTACAAGAAATCTTACTTACTGAAAGTACTTAAAGCCTGCACATATTAGAGGGAAAAAAATTAAAAATACCTTGCAAGTGGCAGTGTGGAGTCTTTACATTCACATGTTTAAGCCCAAGAATGATCATTCAGTTTAGCTGTGCATTGTAATTTCTAAATCTCTTCCACTATGTCCCACTGCTTAATTAGAAAATTTGTTCCCACTGGTCAATCTGAAACAATTTGGACTGTTCTATATTTAAATAAAAAAAATGACAAGGAAGTAAACATGTTTCTGGGATGATCTATTACCATTTAAAACAGGGATGGGGATGAAAAGCAAGTGAGTTAAGTTTATATATCCTTGGGATGCAAACAAACATCTAGGGCAATAACAATGGCATCTGCTGATGGTCTGGGGTCATGGGCTGCAAACTGCTTGTCTGCATGGAGAAGAATCCTAGAGGGGAGGCTCATGGATTGGGGTGGATTTCTCGGTAGAGAGCATGCGAAAAGGGTGGTTGTAGACACATCTGGCTAGCCCCGTATTAATATATAAGCATATACATAAAACTACAGTTTGTTGAAGCAAAAAAAAAAAAAAAAGCAAGATCACATCATCTGACAGAGGTGTAACACTGCCTGGCAGTACAACAGAGTTTGCATTGATCACTCTTCCCTGAATGGCACGCACTTTCTTCAACATACAGATGCATGTACCAAAAAGGCAGCTGCTTAGACTGTTCCCACTTTTTTCTCATGTAAAGCATCTCTTCTTCCAACAACCCCTACATTCTTTCTCTGGCACCCATCACATTCACCCTGCTACTGCCTGACGTCCCTCCAGGAGCCACGGCCTGATGGATGTCCCCCATGAGCTCACTTCTGCCAAAGCATGAGAATCAATAAGGCTGAAAGGTTTGGGGTGACCTATCCCAGTGTGATGCTTGATGCTACACAGCTCAGGCTGTGTGGTCTCATGAGACAGAATCCACAACAGCAGGATGAAATGAAGATTTTTCTTATTCTTTCACCTTTTCACCCCTTCATCCTCCAGGTTTTTTCCTTCAGATTTATTAGCACCATGACCAGACTGGGGAATTGATCCAGATTAGAAAAAAGGAAGAGGGGGGAGGGTTTTGACAGATGTTTCTTTAAGCCAAATCAGTTCATCAGTTCAGTTCACAGTGTCATGCAAAGTGTGCCAGGGAGCTGGGGGACCGCAGAGCAGTGCACAGGGACAGGGACAAGGGCACATGTTATGGGTCAGGAATACCTCAGGTCATCATACTGAATACATACTGAATACTGAAGACATTCTCATGAAGTGACATTATGGATTTAGGTATCAGACTGAGAGGTGCAATTGCTTGGACGTGCCTTCAGCTCCCATAAATTAGTTTTAAGCATTGTGGTTTGAAACAATTAATTTAAAGCCGCTTTGAAGAAAAAAGCATTTCATAATCTACTTCATTAGAATATACTCTATCACCCTCTGATGTAGAAAGTTTAAATGGGATTGATCTGTTTTTCATTGCAAGCAATAGTGATTAACAAAAAAGTACAAGTTTATTTCTTGGTACAAAAGCTATTGTCCCTGATCTGAGAAATACCAGCTACATTATAGGTATGCTAAGATAACAGGCTACAGCCACTTTTCTAAAATCTTCCATTATGAACAAAAGTCCCTCACCAGTACATCTAGAAAAATAACCTGGAGAAGGTCCTAGCAAGGACCAAGTGTGGAAAGGTAATGAGAAGAAATGTTTGGTTTGTATGATCAGCTACCTCTGATCCCACTGTTTCAGCTGGTTTCCTCCACCTGGGGTGTGGTTTAAGCTGTGTCCCCATCAGCTGACATCCTTGCGTGCCAGTAATAAGGCACAAGTCCAGTCATCAAATGCCATGGCCGCATCCCAAATGATTTTTCAAATCCATGTGTTACACTGAAGAACACCTCAGGCCATGATGTTTACATTATTCACAGTGTCCTTTTCTTCATATTGTGCAACCAAGAAGGCAAAATTCAAAACAAGAAAAGGTTACATTTTCATGGAGAATGAAGAAGGATGATGTATATGCTTTTTACAGTTTTATTTATACAGTTTGTACAATTTTTTTTTTTTTGGTATAGTTTTATTAATACATTTACATTTGATGCTGGGGCCCCAAGAGGCTAATGAGCATAAAAATGTTCAATGTATGTGAATAAACAACAGTGATATTTAGAAACTCTGTCATCAGAGCCCTCGTGTCCCAGTACTGCCCATGGTCCCATACAGGGCTTTGCTTGTGTGTGGGAGATCACAGATAGCTTAGCTTTCCTGGGAGCTTAATGAAGGACTCTCGTACAAAGCTGAATCACAGCTTTTTGTATTTAACCTGAAACCAAAGGATAAAATCTCACCCAGTTTTCCAGGCAGATGGTTGATAACCGAATGTGTTCTGTCCTCACCCAAATGGGGCTGAGCGTCCCTGCTAACAGTGCTGGCCAACAGTACTGCCCCTCATTAAGTTTTGTTAATTGTATTAGCTGCCTCTCAGCTGTTGTATGAGCACCAGCCAGGAAAGGGATAGTGACGGAAGTGATTCCCAAGAACGAGGAGTCTGTAAATACACTGGCACATGTAATCCTGACTTGCCAAGGGGAACAGAACAAGTGACATCTGGGGTCCTTTTCTCCCATTTTGTATTCCTGGCCAGACTCTCTCAGCCAGCTAATGGAGATTGCAGCAGAAGCTGCTGCAAATTTGGGATGCAAACTCAAGCAAAAGCCACCTGGCTAAGTTGTTTATAGACTGGAGCAGGAGTCTGCCCATGCTGAGCAGGAGGGTTGGAGCACCGCTGTCCTGGGGTGCTTGGCACACACATCTCCTGGGGTTCCCAGCACATTCTTCTCCTCATGCTGTTTCAGGCCATGGTTCTTTTTGCATCTGAGCTGCTTGAGGTTTACTGGTGAGGTTGGGTCCCAGGGCAGGAATGCAGAGTGGTACCAGTACGGTTATTTCGAAGCCTGTCTGCTGATGCAGGATGAACTATATGGTGATGGAGGCTGGCTGAGAAATGATTCCTCTGGGCCAGCAGCAACCCTGAACCTCCAGGGCATCCATGTGAGCAAGCTTGGTCACCCTGGCAGGTGACCAGCCAGAGCCCTGGTGCAATCCCATACAAATGCTCAGTAAGGGGCTGCAGCATCTCTGTCTCTCCCCGTGCTGGCAGCAAGTGAAGCAGTTAACAGTAGGAGAGACAAAAAGATCCCCACATCATAAGGCATCCTGGTAACACAGGGGCTGGGACATTCTCCAGGGATGCGGTTCCAAGTTGCTGCCATCTCAGACAGAGATAGGTGTTTCACATTTCAGGCAGGAGCCCCTAATAATGGGGTGACAAATATGTTGACAAGGCTGAGAACTGCAGTCTGGGCTCAAGCTTTGCAGCAGAAACACATTTGCTTCAGCAGTAGCAGGTGTCTGTACCTTTCCAGGTCAACAATGCCTAAGCCACTGACATCCTACTTGCATTTCATTGAAGGCTTATTCAGCAGCTTCCCTCCCTGTGAATTGCCCAGGGCCACAGTTCCTCCCCAGGCTGTGCACATCAACACATGGACCAACTGTCAGACATCTGCACCCTGTGTCACTGCCGTGAGCTGGCCAGGCACAAGCCACAACAGTCCTATCACCTCATCAGTGCACTGGCACCATGCCTGGGTGAGTAATGTCTGCTGGAGGTAATAAGCACGGCACACACAGCCTCAGCCACACCTGCAACAGGTTCAGGGTGTCCTTGGGTGACCAGGCAGGTTGGTAAGGAACGAGTTTCTGCGTCAAAGAGCCTGAGTCTCAAAGTGTGCCAAGTTATCCTGTGGTTTTTGTCTCACATTTCCCAGACCTGGAAGAGCAGAGAACCCAGAGACATAGATGCCCTTATAATGACCCTACCACTGCAAGACAGCATTAACATGGGCTTCGTTCAGCCATAGGCACAGGTGCCTCTTGGATCTGGTCACATGTTCCAGCCCTCTCAGAAACTCAAGAGCATGAGAGCTGCCCATGTGCTCTGGCATAGTCCAGCCTGGCTCCATGACAGGTAAGAGCATCTTGAGTCTGCAACACAGCAGCAAAGCCAAAAACACCTGCCCAAATTTGCAGCACTGCCTCTACACATTTTCCTCCTTAAATGAAAAATAAAAACGGGAGAAGTCAAGGCCACACCTCCTTCACCCAGGAGTTGACCCCTGCTTTCCTAGGAAAGTACCTGTAACCAGCACATGGCATCTTGTCAAGTGGGGGTGTGAACCATCATCCTGACAGTTACAGTCACTGGTCTTTGCTCTGACTCATTAGCAGACCACGTTCTGGTGTTGGTGCTGGCACAGATCTCAGGATACTCGGCCATGGGGCTGTTTGTGTAAAGGCAGTGCACTGGGTTTCACGGGTGTTTTGTTCAGGGGGGTTAATAGTTAAATACAATGGGTAGGCTGCATGAACTGGTGTCAAACCCTCTTTGCTTGCTCATGTGGTGCTGTTCAGGCTGGCTCTTTGCAGGTCTTGCAGAGGGAAGACAGGCTTTAACAGCCATGGGTTAGAGATGGAAATTGTTGTGTAGAGGTTATTGTGTTGGCTCCACAGGCAGTTCTTGTTGGAATAAATTCCTCCTGGGGGGAATTTCTGCACAAGCCATGCCTAGCCTGCTTCTGCAATCCAAGCTAGAGATAAATGAGCCAAGTGGGGTTTAACCCATAGGTGATGCTGCAAAGGATGGGAAGTTGGAGGTCATGAATAGCTCTTGACATTCCTATGGAACACAGGATCCCGGGAAGTTGTGGTCGTATGTGGATGTAGCACAAGACAGCTGCAAGCTGTGTTGCCTAAAGGACATACTGTTGGGCAGGAAGAGGAGGCAAACAGGGAGCGAGAGCTGATGAACAGCCCTGATGATTGTGGGAAAGCGAGTGAGGTTTTGGGGCAGGAGGGAGGCAGCTCTGAGCCATCCCTACCAGCCGGCACTGCATCCCCACTCTTGCTCCTGGTCTCTTCCCTTCCCAGCAGCAGGGCTCAGGGAAAGAATTGCTTCACCCATAGACAGGGTCAATCCCCTACCTCCTCCAGACCTCAGCCTCAGCTCTGGAAATGGTGCCTTGACCTGAGATCTTTGCAGATGGATTAGCTTCACTGCCAAGCTTCCCAAAACTCAACGTACGCTGTAGCCCTGATCTGCTTTGTGCACCTATCCTCTAATAAAGTTGTATCAAAATGCCACTATTTCATGATTAGAGGTTCATGTGTTTCTGCCATGAGACTGCTGATTTGTAGAGATGGAAAAGGACAAAAGCTCTCAAAAAAAAAAAAAACAACCCCAAATTACCTCTAAACTACAATACTGATTTACAACAAATGAAGAAAGATAATAAACACAATTAGAACCATTAAAAACATTCAGCTGAAAAATTTCTCTGTTTACAAAATGAGAGATTTACCAAATGTTTATAGGAAAAGTTTTAATTTTGAATAAGTGAGAAATGTTGAATGAAAAATAGATTTTCATTTTATGTAATCAAAAATTTAATTTTGCCTTTCAATTTCTCCTTTCAAAGCTGAAGTTTGCTTCCTCCTCAGGTTGTCCATATAAATTACAAATGAAAAAGAGAAAGGACTAATGCCTAAGGAGGAGGTAGAGGAGAGTTTCTCCCCACCTTTTTCAATACTAAAGGAAAATATGGGAAAAGAGGGGGACAAAACCCCAGGCAGCGTTCTTTCCTTTCAGCCTAGCAACAAAAGCAGGAAAAGAGGGGATGAAGAAAAACTGAGTTAAGAAACGGTTTGCATTTTCAACCACATTAGTTCAACTGCAATCAAAAACAATGTTCTGATTTTTAAACCCAAAGGAATAACACACCAAGAGGTATTTTTAAACTATGTTTCATCTTACTGTTGTGGCAGGGTCTACACAGATTAAAAGAGGGTCTGTCAGATATTAGGGGAGTAAGATCATAGTAAGTAGGCAATGTGGAAAATTTTGCTAGAATAGTGGCTGTGCAGTTGTATGGGACTGTTAAAAAGTTGAGCATAAATTAGTAATATAGATCAATTCCCTGATATAAGCAAGAGGTGTTAGCATCAATATGTTTCTCTTACTTAAAAAATGATGTCCCTACTTGCTGAAGGAATGCATCAGCTTTCTGCATTTCTCATCAGAAGAGAAATAAAACAGGAGCAGGAGGTTGAAGAGGAAGATTGAGATTCTGCATTGACAGGCCTGTACACGTGTGCTTTGCATCTGAAACTGTATGCTAAATGTACCAAGAATATAATATAAAACTGTTGACAGGCCAAAAAAACCCAAACCAACCATCAGATGAAGGGACACACAAGTCAGGGGAAGGTCAGACTGTCAGGAAGGAAAGCTTGTATATTAGCTTCATCAGCTGTTTATATACATTGACAAGATCCCCCTGAAACTGAAACTCAGTAGGGACAGTCTCAGCTCTCCCAGCCTCTCCTCATATGAAAAATTCTCCAGCCCCCTATCATCTTCATGGGCCTTTGCTGGACTCATTCCAGTATGTCCATGCCTTTCTTGTACTGGGAAGCCCAGCACTCCAGGTGTGCCTCACCTGTGCTGAGCAGAAAGGGAACATCATCCCTTGACCTGCTGGTGACCCTCTACCTAATGTATCATTGCTGTCCACATTTCCCACCAGGACTCCCAGGGCTGTTGCACACAGAGGCTTGGCACCACTGTGGCTCACTTGGTGTGCCAGGGACATGGTGGACATCCCAAGCCCTGTGCTGAACTGGGAGCCACTGATCCCAAACTGCTCGGCATGTGGCTAGTGGAGGCCGGGATGAGTTCTCGTTTGTACCACATGAAGGCACCTTCTCCTTTCCTAAGCCTGCTCATGAAGGAAGGTACGCCCTCTGCTCCTTTCCAAAACATCAACTCTCCCTCCTTCTTCACAGTTGCTCTAGTAGGGGGTGACCAACCTTTCATTAAAACTGCTTCCTCCACTCACACTCCTCCCCTTGCTTTTCTTTGTAGGTCTTCTTCCTGCTGCCTCTGCTGAACCAAGAGCTGGGGAACAGACTTCTTACACTACCAGAGAAGATCTCATGCTTCCTCAGAACAATGCGATGGGCTTTCCAAACAAACATGAGAATATGAGGAGTGGCTTGTTTAAGGGAGGTGTTTCTCTGTCTGCTCAGAGGAGACATCAAAATCCCCTTGGAGGGTGTGGACTCTGGAGTCTCAGCTCATCTTTGCAGCAAAGAGAAATTTAATGGTGCAAACAGGAGGAGTAACTGCTGCACTAATGGAAAGTGACTTTAGGGGAATGTAGGTCATAATCTGTCCTGCAGTTTGGCTGGGATACAAAAGTTCGTACCTCTGCCACGGAAACTGCCATGAGAGGTTCAGGGATTGCACATGGTTAAAATAGAGGATTATATCACATCCTGAACAGGCAGGACTGGTGCTAGCAGACAGATTTAATAGTCAGAGCCAGACACTCACCCACCTCCCACGCCTTCTCCCCAGAAAACAAGATGCCTTTCTTGTCTGCCACTTGCTGTTCCCAGCACCAGCTGATGAGGTGCCTCTTTCTTCCCCAGCTGGTACAATATAGGCGGCCGTCTTCCAGGAAAGGCACAAATCTTCTTTGACAAGCAGTGATATTAACAGGGATTAGGGAATGCAAGAGACACTGCCAGAACTGACCAAAGGATGCAGCCCAGGCTGCCCGGCCCTGGCTGGAAGCTTTTTAATCAAGATTAGAGGTTACATTGAAGACAGGGTTGTATTTTCAACCCACCGTGAAACCACCCATTCAGAACATGGGTTTCTGAGCAACTGGCAACTTGCAGTATGTGGGAGCTTACACCAGCACTGGTCCTCCCTCAGCTCATGAATGGGGTGCAGTGATGGAAAGGGAGCATCGTGACCGGCGAGGCAGCTAGTGGAGGCACTGCTGCTGCTGGCTTTTATTGCTTCCCAAGATTAGATGGCATCACAGCATGAGAGATTCTTCCATCGGAACTCCCTTAGCACATGGATGGCAGGTAGAGCTGCACCTTACCTTCAAACCCCATGGAAACCTTTCTGTCACGCAAAGGTTTTCCACTGTCTCACAATCAGTGAATTTGGTGATTTTCAAATGGCACCTTGCAGCAAATCCCCATCACATCGCCAAGTTTAGGTCTGGACTTTCACAGGCAGTGAACAAAAATACCTGCAAATAATAAAATCCCACGTCAGTGGAAAGTATGTTTTTCAGTGTTTTATTAAGATTATTTTCCAGAGGCATTCAAGATTTTTTTTTCTTATATTTGATCTCTTTTACTTTTAAAATACCATCAGGAAGATTTGCCAGCAATTGGCTTGTGGGATGAGAAGTGATGAATTGCTAACTCTTTATTAGCAGCTGCTATCTGAGTATCACAATCAGATCCGGGGCTTGGACATATATTTGTAACACTTAATGAGGAAGTTTCAATCTCTTGAAGTCACGCCTGTGTTAACACAGACACAAGATCTTACTTAAACAGCAAAATCTTTAGCTTTTGTGAGGAGTGTATTAATTTCTCTCACTGTCACAGTGTGCATAAACTCTTTAAAGCAGGCAGCTCAGGTGCCATTTTAGCTGTGGCAAAGTGCGTCTTGACATGGGGGGTAAAACCCATCTCAGGAGCTGAGGAAACATTCAGGCTGAGCTTTCCTCACCACAACAGGGCTGCTGCTGGCACCACAGCTGAACTGGCTGCAGTTTAAAGTCAGTGTACTCTGATGGGTGTGCATGTGTGTGCACATTACCCCACGCATGACGGAGGTACTCTGTGTGTTTTAAAATGCCACTCATATATCCATGTGATATGCTGAATGATGAAAACAGTAACACATGAAGTTACACGCTGACTCTTGTCTGCATTTGAAGCTGGTTACACCCAGCCTTTGGTTGGTTTCACACGGTTTCAAACGACGATTTTCTTCCTCCTCCTTGGAAGTGCCTCTACAGTCAAACAGAAAGGAGGATAGGGAAAGGAAACACAGACAAAAAGGGGGATGATTAGAGGCACCCACTTAATCAGCTCTAGTTATTAGGTGCTTGTTATCCTGTATCAATGATATGTGGACAGCCATTAAATACATGTGTAAATAATCACAAACACTGAGTCCCTCATGGATTTTAGCAAGAAAAATTGCCTGTGTGAAATTGCCAAAGGATGTGCCTTATTCTCTGCTCTGTATTCATTATTTTCTTGTTTTAAAATTTCATTTATGTAGACAGAAACAATGCCATGAGATCTAGGCCAGCAACCGCACACCCTAACTAACCAGGAAGAAAAGCCAAAGCAAATATTCCTGAATTCTGCAATACACAGTACACACTGGGTAATTATCCATCCAGAATAGTCAGAGAATAACAAATACACTATTAAAAAATAAATAATGTCAGGACTGGTCCATGAGCCATTCAGCATTCAAATGTTGAACTAACAAATTATGATTTTGAATGAGTTGCTCGCAGGGGTCTGTTCAGTGCCGTGGGGACTCTGGGTCCTTCTCCACTGCTGGTGCCCATTGGAGGGAGGGCGGGTGCCTGAACAGAACACCCTTCCCACCAGCACTTGATAACCACCCTGCCCATTTTGGCACAGCCTGCAATGCAGAGAGCTCCAAAACCCCAGCACTGAGGATAGCAGCTGCCCTGAAAATCCCGAGCTGTCACCCTGCAAAGCAGTGCCTGGGCTTGTGCCAGCCACGTAGTGCTGGTTTCACTCCCATATGCACATGGACTCACTTCATTCAGTGAAGTACATTTGGTCCCTCCTTGGCATGCTGATATAAATAAGGTCACTTGCACAAACACACCCTGTTTGTCTTTCTCACTGCCACCAGCTCTCACCCTCTCCAAATATGATCACTATGTCCCTACTCGCATGCTTTGCTCCAACATCCCCGTTCTGGTCTTCCTCCTGGTCTGAGCAACGTTAGCTTTGCATTGTAGTTAAAAGGAAGCCCAAGAAGCGGTCTTGCAGCTGGTGAGAAATGAAATGTCATGATGGCTTGAAGGCTTAGGAGAGGGCAAGGGTCAAGTGGATTACCCTCCTCATATAGCTCACAGGATTTCTATTAAGAAAACCCCCCTCTACTTATCAGTAAGGTGGGTTACAGAGATCACACTGACAGTTTCCTCTCAAGCTAGCATTTCCCACCTCCTCCCTCTGTCCCTGACTCCCACTGACCTCCACCAGTAAAAACCTCTGTGTAACTTAGTTCAAAGCAGGTTGTAATTTCTAATACCAGTATAATTTACATAGGTGGAGATGTGGTATTCTGTGGACTCAGGGTGCAGGCTATAATGTGGTCTGAAAAACTCTATGACATAAGCAGACACAATTGTCTTTGGCTCACCTTTGAGAAAGCAGAGGTGCAAAGGCTTTTCCGCAGGATATGCACTGGGGTGAACAGAAGAGACAGGATCTAGACCCTTTCTTCCAGGGCCCTGCACTTTATAGTAGCATATTAACCTACTAACAAATTGATCTTAAAAAAATAACACACACAAAAAAAAACAACAACCTAAACCCTAGATATTATTACTTCAGTGTATCTTACCTTATACTATCATTACTAGAGAAGAATATCTATTACATACAGTAAAAAAAAAAAAAGGTAAGTGGAAAATACTTTAAAAAGTGAAATTAATTTTCTCTAACATTTTCCTCACTAAATTGTGACATGAAATCCTAGATAGCTGCACCAAAGCCACTGCTGTTGATACAAACGGGTGTTGCCAGCGGATAGACATGAGTCCATTTGGTCTCTGAAGCACATGATCTGCCCAATGTAGAGAAGCATATCTAATAAAGCACTGTGATGATTTGTATTTAACACTCCAGAACAGCCCATCAGGCATCCTGTAGCAAAGAGAAAGGAGAATAAAACTGACATGACAGCAGAAGATAATTTTTTCCTGAGGCAGGCAAGAATCTAATATAGCACATTAGTCAAGGGCTACTAACTGGCCAGATCTGCACTTACAATGTTTACACTGGTATCACTGAAGGAATCTTTCAGCTCAGCTTAGTCTTTTAACAGACCTTGGGTGTGCAATTTTTATTTACCTACAAACTTTCTGGTGAGGGATATGTTGTGAAGATTTTTTTGTGTGCTTTGCTTTTACAGAACTGCACTGGTCTCTGTTTATGTTGTATACAGAGAAAAACTTCCTCGCAGTATGGCATGACTCCATTTCTCAGCTTTTCTCTTCCAGCAGCAGTTTTGAACTCAAGTAGTTCATGGTTATTCCCAATTTTCCCAACTTTCCTGCAGTTGGACAGGCCTGCAGCTTGGCCCTAGTCACTGAGGGAAGCCCGTGCTTTGGAACAGGAGTACGGACTAGGATTCATCCATCTCCACCAAGGAGAATCTCTGGAGGAGAAAATCAGAGGGTTCAAGCTGCAAGACCTTATCTAGAACCACCTTCTTGAGCCAGTTACACTGCAGATGAAACACCTCTGAAATGGGTGGAATTGAATGTTCCAAAGTGGAATAATGCAGCTAGGTACCCATTTCCCAGTAACCCAGTCAAGGGCTGTCCTAGCACAAACACCTTTCAGCATCCATGCAGGGAATGACAGAACACAGCACTGCAATTTACAGTAATAGGAGAAAACAACAAATCAAAAGTGGCCTCTTAATCTGTTTTGATCTGTGCTCCCCTATCTCTGTTCACAAGGCGTACTTCATGTGCGTGGCTGGAGGGGACTGTCCAGCATTTGTGCTTTTATTGTCTAGGAGACTTAGTCTCTGGCCTGAGTTTAGTCCAACACACATTTTACCATCTGCTCTATTTCCTATGTGCTATGAGATCATTTTTCTACACGTAAAATTATAAAGTGAAGATTCACATATGCTTACACAGCTTATTTCTATTATTATTTGTTAAACACTGAGAATTTCCTTGGCACATTGCAGGGCCCAGAATGGAGACATATCAAGCCCTGAAGCCATGCTTCATGTGAAATACACCCAAAATGGCTATTCTGGCTGAAAAAGCAGTGTTAGGAATTTCAAACCACTTCCCTTCCCTTGGAGTTCTGAGAGGATTCATGACATTTCTGGCAATGCAGCTTAAAGAACCATTCACAGAAATTTGTGCTGCAGTCATCACAAAAGCTTTCTTTTTTTGCACATGCAAAACCTGATTTTCAGTGCAAACTATACATTTCAGCAAGTTTAAGATTGCCCATAAAGATTCTGGAATGCAATTTCAGAAAAAAAATGGTAATGAGAAAATGTCACTGTTCTTTTTTTAGTTGATAGTTATAATAATGCTGATAGTTCATGAAGAAGCCCACTTCTCAGTGAAACTTGTAAAACTCTTTTTTCCATTTCTATTTTCTTGTGTTACTTTTCTCAGACTACATCTCCCATATTACTTACAGCAGCTCTTGGTGAGAGCTGAAACATAAAATGGCTGAACCAAAGCTCCCTGTTCTCTTTCCCCTGTCTTCATTTCTTGGTTTCTATCCTCCATCTTTCTGGTACCTTGTCTCTCCTGGAGATAATGGTGGTGACTGGATGCTATCCCAGACTTGGAGGAGACTGTGTGGCTGTGTACGTCATCTCTCACTGTCTTACTCCGTGTGCAAAGGAGGATTTGTCTCATTTCCCTTGATGTGTCAAAAATACAGATGTCTATATCTGTGCGACATGTCTGAAGCTCCCCTCAGAATGAGTAGGAAGAAGCAGGCATGTATAAAGGGTAATTCACCTCATCCTAGGTTGGCTAGTGCTCAAAGTAGGTCAGATGAATCATGCCTTCAAAGTGCCACACTCTGCTGACCACAAAGAGATCCTAGATGACTAAATGTTTAATGTTAGATGAGATTGATCCTGCCCTCAGCATCTTTACTCCATTGTCCTGCCTATTCCTCTGTTGCTTACGGCACATGTTATCCTCCTGAATGATCTTTCTTCTAGCCTCCCTTCTCATAAGAGTGGCAATGCCCAAAGAAATGTCATCTTTCCCCCAGCTGCTACTCCAAAGCAATTTCCCAGTCCGAGCTTTCTTCTGAGATAACTCACTGATGTGGTTTTTCAGGAAGTGCCTTCCACAAATTATCTGTGAATTCTCCTAGCTTATATTTCAGATCTCTTCTCAAAACTCACCTCTACCAGGATGCATACTTTGTAGCTTGATATTGCTAATAGCTGAGTGGGTGGTCTGTTGGTCATCATTAAAATACTTCCTCTTGTACATTAACCCCCCCTCAAAAAAAACCAAAATCAAACACAAACCTTTTATGAGTGAAACCTGCTATTATCCTACACCAGTATGCCAATGCTGGCAGATCCATGGGCTAGAGCCCCTTAAATCTACACGGTGGGGTTATACACTGGTTTACAATAGCTTTCTGACACTGCGTGAATGGCAGCATAAATTACAGTGCAGAAATAGATCAACAAGCTAAAGGGGCTTTACTTCTTCTTTAAACAGCTCTTATAGGCGCAAATGCTCCTCTATGTATTTAAAGGAGTCTTTTCTTCTTACTCCTCCACCTTCCTCATTTTAAGTAGGCAACAGTGAATGGAATAGCACATGGTGAAACGCCATTGCCTCTTTATCAGGTTACAGCACTAAAGGAAAGAAAAGATGAAAATCCAAGTGAAAATCACTCCTGTTTCCAGTCTCACTCTGCCTTGGACTTACCCCTAATAGCTGAAAGGGATTAAGGTCTTAAATAACTTGCTGACAAAACCACTGTACAATAGGATCAATTGGTAACATCGGGAGGAGATGTTCAGCTTTTTTTCTCTTCAGGTTCATAGAGGGTCTGACTAAAAGACAACTATTCTCTTAGTCCATAAATAAATGCAAAGCTTAATCCAGTTTCAGGAGCTCCCAGCACAGTGTTGAGGCTTACAAGAGGGTGTTTTCTGGAAGGAGCTCTTCCCATGTGGGCACGGCGGGTGCAGGCAAATACTGGCTTTGGCAGGATCAAGGCTTGTTAATCTGAAGTGTTGAGTGCTCACACATCTCATGGGAACTGGGAAAGATCTTTGCCTTTGGGAGTCAGCCCGTTAGCAGCATGCTTCTGCAAGAGGCTGATTGCTCACAGAGAAGTTGCTTCGTGCTTTCATCTCCCACAAAAAAAAAAAAGCAAAAATAAAGATGCTGTATTAGGAATGTCATCTTATTGGTGCAGCATAGGCATCCTGGCTGGCATTAGGACATGGCTGTAGATGTTGGTAGGAGTCCTGGATCAGGGTGAGCATGAGGGGTAAGAATAAAGGTGAAAAAGTGGTGAAAGTGTTAGGAGAAGAGGCAGGACAGAAAAAGAGTGAAAACCTATACTACTGCCCTCAAATTCTAACATTGTGCAGACTAGGGAGAGAACATGGTCAAACAGAAGACAGACAACATAGGTTTGTATACAAGAGCAGGAAGCAAGTAATTATAAAAGAAGGATTAAACTGTCTGCCTACCAACCTTCAAGAGTTAAATCTATAGAGGGCACCCAGGTGCAGGTGGGTGAAGGTTTTGCTCAGTACAACCTAGTGCAATGTACTAGAGAAAAGTCACTTCAGTTGTTGCCAGTTGTGCTTCTGCAACTTTAGAAAGCCAAGGCCAGCTCCATGGGAGGATTAAACAGTACGAGCCAAGGACCAGCATCCATTGCTCTTATTTGTAGCTCACTTTGCAGATCTCCTTGCCATATGGGTAGTAAGAACCATCTGGTCTTACTTAGACATTTATAGGAAACATGTCCAGGTCAGAGCAAGTTGTTTCCAGGGTATTTTTCTAATTGAGAAAGGGAAAGAAGTACCTCCAGAGGGAAATCCATCACATCCTAAAATAAGCTCGGCCAAATGAACCTTACTCTCCACAAATGGTAAGGGAAACCTCAGGCTTTGCCATCTGATAAGTAGTATGATGAATCCCACTCATAGTACCTGAGCCTTCCACAACGTCACAACACCACTGCTGAAACTATGAACTGTAGTTGTTACTGTGTCTTGGAAACTACAACCCAAACAGGTGAGATTCTCAACATCAACGTCTTCCCTACATAACAAGCCACTCATGACTGTGCTCAGGTCCATTTCAGAACCAAAAACTTATTTCTGCCTCAGTTTTGGAGGTCTGGCACCTCTTTGTATATTTATCCTGGTGCATGTGCTGTCCCACATGAAGATGTCCTACCCTGGCATTAAAGAGTAATAGTGTGCATTTAAGATGCTGCTCTCAGCCTGACCCTTTCTCCTCCCTCCAGCTGGACAGTGTGGTGGCTCCTATAGAACCATAAGAATCACTTTTCAGGTACCACCTGGTGAGATTGATGTGCCCTCAACTCTCACCCACAGCTCAGAATGTAGCCTTAAAAATGAATTGCAAACACACACACCACCTGAAACTTCAGGCTGCTCTTGCTGGTGTCTCATTAAGCTGCAAGGTGATAACAGTCAGTGATAACAACTGTGAAATCCACAGTGACCTGACACATCTGGAGTCAATGGGTACTTGAGAGATGCTTTTGCCTCTGGCCTTGTGCTGCCTGCATAGAAACGTGAAGTTAAAATAAACAGAAGAGAAAGAAAGGATTGTTACCAGGCAGGCACTGAGCGGAGAGTGCTTTTTCCCTGTGATAATTTACTCTGCAGTTTCAGGTTTGTTAGTTGGTTTGGGATCATGTTGTTTCAACGTCTTTTCCCCAAGAATAAATATGGTATGACAAGTCTCCTAATGGACCCCTGTAGACAGAATGAAGTTCTGGGTTGTGGAAGCAGCTGGTAAACACACTCACGAGCTACCATATCCACATGGCAAACCCCAATACACACACCCTATTAGCACCCGCATCAGCAGTCACCCTGTGCTTCCCATAGCGGGGGTGAGGGGCCCTGGGGAACCAGGAGGAGAGCTCCCTGCCATGCTCCTGGGTATACTCAGAGGCAAGGATCAGAGCTGGGGGGGCAACCTGCAAACAGTGGGACTTCCCATCCCTGTGCAAAGGTTAAACCCAGCATTGGGCATTTAAAGAGAGAAGAAACAAGCAAAGACTGGGACTGGTGCTGGTACAGTAGACTGCAAGAATAGGTCAAGCTGTCAGCTGTTATTAACCTTAGCAAAAAACATATCTTCCAGCTCAACCTCAATTAATTCACATGGTGTTTGTTTGAGAGCCTTCTTACTACACTGTGGAATTACTGGCCCTATCTCCAGCCTGGCTAACCTGCCCGTCTCTCCTCCTGCACCATTTACATGTCAGTTACATTTCTGCGGTTGACTGGTTAGTGAAAGGATGAATGAATAGGTGTTTGTGCTAACTGATCTACATGAAGATGCCTCATTAGGCAGAAATGGACATGGGATGATATGATTTTGATGTGGTCTTGGCTAGCTTTTGGAAACATATTTTCTGCTAGAGAAGTGGTGAGAAACATGAGAAGCTAAGTTTTATGCCCTTCTCCCCATTTGGAGCCCCTTGTTTGAAGTGCATCAAAAAAGAAGCACTTACAGAAACCAAAGTTATGGTACATTCAAAATAAAAACAAAGAACCAAATTCCTTTATTTACGGTGACCAGCATGGTGCAAGCAAATCATTCCATCTCATTACAGAATAGCATTATATTTCTGATATAAAATCTATCTCCTTGCTTCTTCAAGGACAAGAGGAGCCTAGAACACAAATATGTTTCAGTATTAACTAAGATGGTACCAAAGTCAGGCACCAGGGAACAGGCCCTGAAGACCACACTAGCATTGCAATGACCTCCTTCTCTTCACCACACCGCTGCCCACTGTATTCTCAGTCCTCAGCCAAGAAACCAGTCTCCCCCCCAATACAAGGCCTGGAGGGAGTTGGGCACCCTAGGTATGTTCCTAGCCCTTTCTAGGAAGGAGCAGAGACTTGGGACTCTGCCCAAGTTCAGGTCCTGACTCAGAAACATGGATACAGCCATCAAAACCTATCATATTGCATCTGGTGGGACTGAAACCCCAAGGCAAGACCAAAAAAAGATCTCCCTTTCCTTGGGACCCTACAACACAGGTGTGGGGGAAGCCCAGGCTACAAACCTTTGTGCTGTTGGAGTCAGAGCAGAGGCTTGATGTGGCTCTGAAGTCTCCATCAGTCATTACATATCTGTGTGCTGTGGTGGAATGGATGACTCCAAATCTCTCTTGTTGAAGCTGTTTGACTTCATATACATGATTAAATCTTCATTGGACCAAAGAGGAAGATTGATTGACTGATCAAATATTTAGAGAAACCAGAATGAAAACCAGGCTTTATTTAAACTGGGAGAATATGGATCCAGATGTGCACTTTGGCTGTATCCCAATCTTGTATAGGGCAAATTTCTGGCAATAACCTGCCCTTTTTCCTGCCAGACACAGAAGGAAAATCTGGGTCTTCAGACCAGACAAGCCTCATCACAGACTTTGGCCAGGATCCTGCTGATAGCAAATGGATGATCAGAATTTGGATGGACAATTGTCTAGATCCACAGTTCAGAGCAGACTGAGGTCTGCAATTTCTACTTGAAATCAGACAGAAAGGAGATTTCAGCATGGATCAGCCAGGACCAACAAGGTTGCTTGAGATATCCAGCCACTCTGGACATAGGGATCTAAGAACACATGCATGCACACAGACACTGAGGACCTGCACTTGTCCCTAAAATACAATTAACACAAATGAGGAGGAATTTAAGAAACAACTATCTTAATAGCAGCCCAGTGCCAATAGACACTGAGAGGACTCCTTCCTCTTCTGTTGTTGTTGTGGGATATCTGCCTCAAGCTCCTTCTGAAAACAGGCTCAAGCAGACAGCTTTTGGAGCCTACACAAGTGACCACATTTCAGTTCTTGCAGGTCAAGAAACAGAGAAAGTCTGAAGGGTCTGGAACCTTCCCATAAAAGGAAAATAAGATATCTTCAGCACTTCTGAAAAAAGAAATACCCACACTTAACCAAGCAAAGAACACATTGACTTGCATGAGAAGGAATGGGAAAAACCTTCAGGAAATAGCAAACAGTTTCCAAGTCTTTCCCTTGTTCATTTTCACAGACTCTGGCTTTCTTCAGGGGAAAAAATATCCTTTTTAAATGTGCCTGATCCTGGGCTCTGTTCCTACAAACATTGTTTCAGGGAGGTACTTTGTTGTTATTTATTCTCAGCTGACAACTGAACTGGCACAGCTCTGAAGAAAGGGTATCTCAAAAGCCCAGTGTCCACAGACATTCCCATTCCCTGCCCATATTCTCCCTGCCCTTGGCTAATGGTCCGTTGCCACAAAACCTGCATTTTGGCTTAGCTGGGATGAAAATGGAACCAAAATTGTGCATCCCCCACATCTCTTCTCCCATGTGCTCTAAAGGAAGATGTATGAATTTGCTCCTTCACCATATATAGTACAGAAATATGAACAGATTTTCAAGGTATTACCTAGCTGTATATCTCTGGCAAGCATGGCTGTCTATGTTTATATATATACACATATATTTGTGTATACCTATGTCTTCCTAGTACACTGAGCCTGCCCCCACACATCGTCTGACACTGAAGCCATCCTGCACAGAATAGCCTGTAGCATCCTCTTAAACCCTCACACTCCCATGTCTAGGCACTGTCCAGGAGGGTGATAATTCTTGCAGGCTCCACCACTCCCTGGACCAGTCCAACAGTTTTGCAGAATAGACAGTCACGCTCCAACGTCCAAAGCAGACTGAGGCTTTGTTTCATTTACCAGTCTAGGGACAGCCTGTGAGATCCAAGTCACAACTGACTCCTAACTGAATGGAATTCAAAGCTCAATACAGCTGAAGGAGCCAAGAAAACTTTCCTCCAGAGACTGATGCCATTCGCTAGAGTGAGAAATGTGGGTCCTCAGCTTTTTGGATGCTTGGGCTCAGCACAGCCTGCAAAAGAGCCTTTTAGTTGGTGAAGTTTTCACACTTGCAGCTCAACATGTGGCTGCACATGTTTGTGGCTAAAAATGTGCTTTCTCCATAATGAAACTGGAATCAATAACCAATCAAGCCAGTATGTGTTTCTGTGGAACAGCTTAAAATAGGGTTTCTTTCTTTCTTTCTTAGCAACTGCTCGCACTGAGAGCAACCTTTCATTTCTTCCACAGAGCTGAAAAGAACTCTGCGATCATATTATTGCAGCACAAGGCAGTCACAAATATTCCACATCTTCAAAGGATGGAGAAGTACAGGGACTTGAAAGGCAGCAAAACACCCTATACAACAGGAAAACAAAACAAACAAATAAACAAAAAACAACAACGAAAAACAACACCAAAACACCCAAATCCAGCCAACGAAAAAACAACCTTGTTCTCATAAAGCAGCAGCAAAATTACCAATCTGAGTGCTCCAGAACTAAGGCAAGTGTA
The DNA here is from genome assembly GCA_027560015.1 of Chloroceryle amazona. Taxonomy (NCBI): domain Eukaryota; kingdom Metazoa; phylum Chordata; class Aves; order Coraciiformes; family Cerylidae; genus Chloroceryle; species Chloroceryle amazona. The sequence continues at coordinate 54,732 of JANHFX010019749.1, forward strand.
AATTAAGGTATTACTTCACCCCCCCACCTCCCTATGTACATATGCATCCTGAAATGGGCTTTAATTGTAAGAACTGCATGCTATTTTTTACCACTGTACCCCGCTCTCGCTGTTCTCAGCACTTGATTAATGAACATCTATTCACTATCTTGTTTTCTTCTCCAGCGCATGGTCTCATGCTTCATCTTTACTGCTCAAATGCTGATCTGGAGTCAGAAGACTCCACGGATCACAAAGGGATGGATTTTCTACAGACATTTATTGCTTGGCCAAATTTGGGTAGGTTTTCCACAGGAGGTGAAGAGGGTGGGTGTGCAATGACCCCAGTTCCCTGCTCCAGACTGTAATGGCACAAGCAGTCCTCAGGAAAAGGTAGCAGTGGGATTCCCTGAGGACAGTACAACATGGTTTTTTTGAGACATGTATAAGACCAGCTTAAAGGAGCCTTCTGGGAGAGTCTGACCCTAATGGGTCAGGTAGAATTGCTGGATCTGAAATGGTATCCTGTGCCTTGCTCCCTGCCATGGCTGAATGTGCTGTCAGCTGGTAAGAACACATCTAACTCCTGGTGGGTAAGGTGGTACTGGTTTGCTCATGGTTATTCTTCTTGGAAAACTGCTTCACAGTCCTGCCTGGAGATTCAGGCTGTAACACACTCAATAGAGGAGGCAGCAAGGTTTGAAACAGCAGGAAAAATATACATTGAAGTACAAATATGTTTAACAGCACTGACTATTTTTAAAACTACTCAAAAAGAAATTGCTTTCACTTTACTCAGAAACAGAAGCCTGTTTATAACTAGTTCCCTTCGTTAAACCTTTGCTTTATAAAACATGACTGTGTCAATATCAACATTGAACAATATTATTTGTGAAAAGGGGAAAAAAATTAAAAACAGTCACACAAATCAGATGGACCATCAAATAATGACCTGATGAATGAAAAGGAGAAATGGAAATGCCATCTGCATTTCCAGCATCCCCCAATTGATCAGCCCACTGGAAAATAACAAGGGAAGAGGATTCAATATTCTCTCTATGTCTGTGAATCACTGTTACACACCAAATTTTGTAGATCAATACTCCTTTAACAATTCTGCCACAGATGCCAGAGCTCATTAGTAGGATGTGAATAACTATGGAGGTTGGAAATCCTATTTTACTTGTCTGTCTGAAGGATCTGGGTTTCCTATCAGCTTAGCTGAGGATTTCATGACCAGATTTTACAGTCTATGTTGAGCTCTTACTCAGGTAAAATTTCCTTATCTAAAAGGGGAGTTTTGCCTGAGCTGACTCAGTAGGAACATCAGAGTCCTTTCTTCCTTAGTTATTGCCATTCCACATTGCATAAAATACACAGGAGAGAAAACCAGCCTGACCAGAACTACTGGTGTCACTGTTCTGATGTGAGACTTGATTATTCTGATCATCCAGAATTCCTTCTTATCCTTAAAAGTCCTCTCCCCCTGAAATAACAATAATAATAAAAAAAAATTAAGTAAGAAACCACAATCACATTGAAAAATAAAAATTAAGGAATGAAAACAAATTCTACTTGTACATTCTTGCCTTGGTATTTGACCTATTTTTTTTGTGGTTTTACAGATTTCTCCTTTCTGCCTCTTGCAAATGCAGATTTCACAAAAGTCATGTCATTCTGACTTGAATCAGCTCTCAAGAGAAAATAGATTTCAGAAGTCAGTATGGTCCCAGAAGGGCTATGAAAGGATTTTTCTCAAATCTGGTAGTAAAACATGATACTTCCCCCTTCACTACAGTGCTCATCTGCCCTTTAGCTCTGGGCTTTGAATGAGCTTTGAGAAGAATGCATAGGACATCCCAGTTGATAGTTGTTAGCCTAATGAGTCAATGCTAATCATTTCATTCGGACAGCCAGGCAGCTTGGAGAGGATTCTGCAGGATGATGAGTTCACTGCAACACAATGAAGCCGGCAAGAGACCTGGGCCTTCAACAAAACACTCCAGGTCCACAGTTCATCCTTCTTGATGGAACACTCACACTGGGCACCACAGACACGGGGAGCAAAGCCTGGCTGGTGAGAGATGCTGGCTCCACACAGCCGTGGTGCACCAAGGTCACACAATACCCTGCTGCCACCAATTCAGCCAAGGGACTCACACAGGCCTGCAGCTGTTCCTTGGTTAATCTGACTGATCCAACACGTTCCTTTTAGACAGTAAGCCATGCAATACCTTCCCTCAAACACACACATTCACTTCATGCAAACAGGATCTGTTAATCACAAAGGTCAGCAGACAATCTGAAGTTATAACTACTTGCCTTTGCTGCTTTGAATTCGAAGGAATGAGAAAGGGTAGAAACTAAGGGGTAGATTTTCAAAGACATATTGGTATTATTTGGGACTTTGGAAATTTTCATCTAGTTACATTTTGAAGTAATTCTGAATCCTGGAATAGACTCTGTAAATCCCATGACTTAAACTCTATTCAGAATCCAAATTTCACTTTCCCAGTTTAATAAATTTAATACTTCTTTTCAATTTGGATAGGGAGTTTTCAAGTGCTTCTAAAGGATTTAAGAGTGCAAGTCCTAGGGAAAACAGAGAGGCTGCATTAATCTAAAAATCTTGTATTTTGGAAAGCGCCTTCACAGCTAATCAATTTCACATGCTAGGGGGTGTTTCCCACACCAGTAAGCAGGTAAGAACCTGCTCTTCTTGGACCTCAAAACTCTCAAGAGGATTTTATTTGATAATAGACTTTTCAAACATTTTATATAAACTTGTCTAAAGTCTTCAGGATGTGTATTTTTCAAGACCTGCATGTGAAGGAGCACTTTGGCACAAGTACTCCTGTGTCAGGCTGGAATTCATTTAATTTCACTTTAGCCATCTGAAGGTTAGGTAGGCAGTCTCAGCTCATCACGAAGGCTTCAATGTTGACAAATAGGCACGTATGGAGTTGTCTCATCTACTGCAGACATGGGATCAATTCCTTTCAGATATTCCTATCTATCTCTTTTTCTCAGCTGACAGATAGGAAGAGCTCAGCTTACTAGTATAACAGGATGCTTAGATGTCAAGTGTCCAATGTCAAAGCAGACAGAGTTCATACCGAGCATGCTGTAATATGTTATTTTTCAGGCATTAAGCATGATGCTGTGACTCTGCATCACTGAGATTTCCAAATGTGTAGGAAGTTCCCAGAAGGGCCATCCATGAACAAAACATCAAGCCAGTGCCTGCCACCTGAATTTGTTGTCTTCGCTGCAGCGGTGGTATCACCATCATCTTCTCAAGAACACTGTGCCTATAAATGTCAATGACTGTTTTGTTCACCAAATAGCTGGTTTAGGAATAAACTTTTCTGAACGAAAATCTGAGGCTCCACACAATGTCTGCAGAGAGGCAAAGCTCAGGTAATGAGTCTGGAACAAATTGCTCCATCAGCAAGCGTGTTCATTTGAACACCAAATGTGCATTTGAAAAGCTGAGAAACAGGCAGGTTCTGCATTGACAGATGGGTATTTGAGTGTCTGATATATTCAGTTTGACTCATCCAGGAGTAAATTTATCATTGTTGGGGTAGGACCAAATTGACTGGAGAAGTTTTATCATAGGTTCACAGCATCTTTTTTTTTTCATCAGTTGCAGTTTGGCTTGCCGTAAGTTAATGTGTTCATGCATTAGGTCACGTTTTTTCTATTCAGACTATTTTAGCACCATCCAAAAGATGGTAAAAATAATTTTGGGAAAAAGAAAATCAGTGTAAATCCAGTATTTATATTTGCGCTGGTGCAGCACATTCAAATACCTCGGAAAAATCTTCAGTTGCCAAAGCTGTGAAGAAAGATGCGTGACCTTCTGCTACGTTTCCTATGTTTGTTGTCTTAATTAAACCTGTCATGAGTCATGTTTACAACACCCAACTTAACTCGGCCCTCTAACAAACAAAGGCATTCAGCCCCTGATGTGCGTGTCCAAATTCACTGGGGATTACTGCCACCATTTTCATCACTTCCTGTACACGGAAAATTCAAAGGCCAAATTTAGAAACGGATCACAAGTCTCTGGGCAGGTTGTTTCCAAGAAGGCTGATGAAATCTGCTTTCTTATTTAGCCTAAACCTGTCTTCCCGAGTATTATCTTCCTGGAGACTTTCAGACCTGTTTCCATCCCCTAAACTGTTAACCCCTGCAGTACTAGGACAGAAGGAAAAAGCTAACATTTCCTGGGGGCCAAAAAGACAGATGTGAGATCATACCTGCCACTTTATAGCATAGTTTCTGTGCATGTGAAACCTAGCAGGGCTTATTTTGAATAATTAAAACTAGAAAAAGAAAAATAAAGTAAGAAATGTGTATTATTATAATGACATTAAGAGTTCGTAGGAGTCACCGCCCTTCACATCATGCTTTAATTCATCCATCTTCTTTACTTACCAGCTTCAAACTTAAAATCATTAACATGATTAAAACTGGGTCAAAGAGTAATTTTTTTTTTAATATTTGGACAAGAGCCTATTCACCCTTCTGTGTTAGCAACCATGCAGTCAACACACACACTTCATATTACAAAGGCACCTACTTTTTAAGGACAGGCTTAGTACCAGTGTAAGTGAGGAAAACAAATGGGGCAAAGTGCAAAAGGAATGGTCAAAAAATGTCAGATATTATAGAGGTGTAAAAACAGCCATTAGCTTGGGTATTGCTGTGATTAGCAAAGTTGTGGAGATGCTCTTTCAATGCACAAGATACAAGGTAAAATCAGCCACTGTCCTGAAGAACATCAGTCTCTGTGTCAAGAGAAGGAGGAATAAAAAGTTTGGAGAGGCACAAGGAGGAGATGTTAATTCTTGTTATTTTACTTTGATTTTTTAATCTTATTTTTAACTTTCCCTTAATTTAATCGGGTTGAGTTTGGGGGTTTTTGTCATTGGTGTTGTTGTGGTGGTGGTTTTTTTGTTGTTTATTTTTTTAATTAATGTCTCTCAATCTTATTTTTAACTCCAGATTCTGCCATTGTTCTGGAGGACGATTTGGTGCTAGGCATGGCCAGAGGTCCCACTTCAGACCTTCAGACATACAGATCAACCCATGCCCAATCAAGCCGGGATACTTGGTGGGCTTAAATGAGGGCAAGGTGAGGGGTGGGTGGGGAGTACCTTACCCTTGCAGCTGTCCCAGAGGGACCCTGATGCGGTTTTGCTCCACCAGCTGCATCTAGCAGGGGTGAGTGTAAACTACAGGGCTTGGAGCCAGGCAGAGCTGTACCAGGATGAGGAGGAAGATCCCCTGGGCTTCTCCAGGCCATGTCTACAGCCAGTATAGGAAATGCTGATGAGACTGGACCCTCCCTCACTTCCTCCAGATGCCTGGCACCAGTCACCAGTGAATCCTCTCGCTTTCTGAGTTCTTTATTGCAGGCTGCAGCTCCTATTTTTGAACTGATGTTCCCTGGGCTTAATCCACTTAGTCTGTGAGCACCTACATCTGCTTCCCGACAGCACAGCTCAAGGCTGTGAGATCCTCCCTGCTGCATTGCCCCGCCGCCCCTTCACCCCTCTTGGGAACGTGTATTTATAATGAGGTGGATTAGGACCATTACCAGGCAGGTCACAGGGTGTCAAGCTGCTCTTTCAGGGCTTAAAATCTGAGGATCGTTCAAGAGGGAGCAGTCTCCGACCCTGTGACAGCTGTTCTGATGACTCTTGCGTTGTACTTGCAATTTGCTTTCTTAATAGCACCAGTACTTCAGGCTGGAGCATTTAGAGATGCCATTCTTGCAAACAAAGCAATCAGGAATTGTAAAAATGGTTTACCTTGATTTTCCTTTTTTTCACATGAGGAAAAAGAAAAAAGGAGTTTATTCAAGTGCAATGAATGAAATTCATAGCTGGTGCAAATCAACATTGCTTTGCCGCTGCCAGCAAGCACTGCGTGATTTATAGCTGCTAAAGACCCCAGTCTGTAACCCTTCTGAGATGGCCAGCCCCAAGAGGAATTTCTCTCATTTCTCTCCACCAATCAGATGACAACTGGAGTGCACAGGCACTGCTGCTCAGCAGGTCACCTTGTGGGAAGTGGGGCCAAAGACTTACCAGCCCTGTGGTGCCTCTGTGGGTCCCTGCAGTGACATCCCAAGGCCTAAGACCACACACAAGGCATTGGAATCAGTCACAAAGAAGTCAGATCAAGGTCTGGCTGCAGATTCGGACATGTGTTTGGGTTGGACCCATGTCTTGGAGGAAACATTCCACCTCAACACAGGGTTCTTATGGCTTGTACATCAGCAGCAGCCATTCCCCTTCGGTGTGCTGCAGGACTAATCCCTAGTGCTTCGTCATTCTGCTGAGCTTTAATCCCATCAGTGTCTCTGGCCACCCCATCAATCGGATTAAAATATGGCTGAAAGTCATAATACAGCTGGCTCGCCTATGAGGAGCAAGCCTTGTGTATGCAGACCCAGCAATTGCAGCTTAGCCAAGTGCCACACTGCTTGCAAGCTCCCAAGGCTTTCACCACTACAGGGTTTGGGGAGTGGCCAGAGCTGCAGACAGGGCAGCCCACATTCAGCATCACCACGGAGAGGTAGGGGTTGAGCCTTTAGCCCCCTCTTGCCCTTCAGAGCCTCTGTGCTTTTAATGGATGAAGTAACTGTAGCATTGCTGTCAGTCTTTCATGTTCATACCAAAAGTTAGCCAAAAATGCTCCAGCTGAGAATACTTTCCATGAGAAAATGCTGCTTTAACAAAATCTAACCCTCCCGACGGAAACCTGTCAACTCGGCTGTATTCTGTGGTAGAAACCAGATGGGCATGTATAAGGATCCTGCCTTCATCCTGGGACCACTGGCAATAAAAAAATAAAGATCCATTCGAGGTCTCTCTCTTACTTTTTCTGCCATTCTCCAACTAGAGAAGAATTAATCTTTCTTTCTTTCTTTCTTTCTTTCTTTCTTTCTTTCTTTCTTTCTTTCT
>JANHFX010019750.1:0-38639 GCA_027560015.1 Chloroceryle amazona
GTACTGGTAAGCTGCATGGTTTATCCCAGTGTAGAATTTGTTGGTGTTATTGTTTGCTAAATTACAGAGAAAGCGCATAAACTTTCAAAAAAAATAAAAATAATTAAAATTAAAGAAAAATGAAAGAAAGGGGGAAAAAAAGAACTGTCAATCCTAACTGCATTTTAACTTTTTTTTTTCCTGATAATTTACAATAATGACTATTCATGACAAAACCAGTGGATTATCTCTTGATGATAGGACCAACATTCAATAAAATGCATTAGCCTAAAATCCATGATGAGAGTAAATATGTAGAAGACATAGTTTGGTGTGTTATTTATTATTAGGATTCTAAAAATAAAACCATGAAAACCATCTGGAGAACCTTTGGAAACAACTTTAAATTTCATTGGAAGATGTTGAGGGAAGTTGGATTATTTTTAAAAGTCCTGTATTCTACCTTATATACAGGGGAGGCTCAAGGGTATGGGAGGTCAGAGGTGTCAGCTACAAGTTGGGGGTGAGGCAGTGCCACTGCATGGGGAAATATCTGAAAGCTCAGTGGGGCAGAGAAGGAAGGAGGATGGAGGAGTGTGGCTCTTCTGTTTAAGGGTCTGGACATGCATCTTAGACATCTGTGTCTAATCCTGGGTTTGGGAGCTGTGTTTTCTTTTGATGGCTCTACTACTGTCACGCTGTGTTTCATGACAGCAAATGGACATTGGTATGGATTAAATGCCACAAAATGTTGGTGCAGGTGTCAGGAGAACCTTCTTTATAGAATCTGTGCCTCATAACGTCTCCTTGCTCTGCTTCTCCTTCTTTCTGCCTTTGTAGGCCTTTTTCCATGACTGCTGCCTTTTTCTTCTGCAGAGGAGAATTCTTCTACTGGAAGTAAACACAGACAACAAATAAATACACAGGTGCTGCTCTTGGGATGAGCGTTTTGCTGTCCTTGAGGGTAACTAAGTGTAGAAGAAGAGCGTGTTGCTGCAGTGAGGGCATCAGTGATAGAATTCGACCTTTACAAACCAGGGCATATTATGACATTTTGACTTTGGTTGTATCTAGTGATGGTTAATAGAATTATTTTGGATTTGCCATGATTTAAAATGAGATCATAGAATCATTCAGGTTGGAAAAGACCCTTGGGATCTTCAAGTACAACCATTAACCTTACTCTTCAAAGTTCACCCCTAAACAATGTCCCTCAACACCGCATCTAAATAACCTTAAACTGGAATTGAGGAATTTTTTTTTTTCTCCAAGTTTTGCCTGCCCTATTTTTGCCATTTTTTTTTTTCATTTCAATAAGAACAGAAGAAGGATTCCTCATTCATGCATTTTTGCAGCATTTAAATAAACGATAATCTGACACTGACAGGTTGAAAAGTTCGTATTCCAGAGCCAAAGTAAGAAGTGTGGTAGGTGATGGTAGAGGTGAGATAATTGAAAGATAACCACATAATTATTATATACATCCTACTCCTCTGTTTCGTTAACTCTCTGCCAAACAACAGGAATGGATTTGCAGGGTATATACTTAAAGAGAAACAACTTTATAGTGACTAAGAAAAGTACAAACTCTTCAGCCAATCAGAATGCAAAACATTGCAAAGCTAAGAATAACCTTTATACAGTAATTGAACATAACTGCAATGTAATTTATGATAGTACATCAATTTTATTATAATTTTGCTATGAAAACTCATTCTGCTATGTACTTGTGAAGTTTATTTTTCATAGATATAGGTTAAAAGTAAAGATAAAATTGTATTTAATATATTGTGAATGTGGGAAGATACAGATTACTGCAACAAAGAGTTCTGATACTGCTACTCTAAAATCCTAGGGTGTGAAACTTAATAGTAAGTAAGAGATACTTTTTTTTTTTTCCCTTTTCTTGAATTAATTTAACAAAATGACATTTTTTGTCATTTTGCCTTGTTGTCTCTCTTCAAGTTAAGTATAAAATATGTGCATAGATTAATAATGAGAATAAGTTTGAGGCAGATTATAGAAGGATTAGGTATAGTTTAATCAATACTTCACAATAGAATATTTTTTTTCCCACAAACACAGAAAACCTACTGAAGGAAGTAACATCAACTCTACGTTAACCAGTTATGATGTGGGAAGAACTCTGATATCTCTTTAAATTCACTTGTGTTTGCTGATATGATTTAAAATCTTCCATAAAATGTAAATTTTAAGCAGTAACCCAAAAAATTACAAAATTATGTAGTATTTTAAAATAGAAAAAAAATGGAAATATCCAGTCTGTTACTCTTGCTTTATAAGTCAGGATGAAAATGAAACCATTTTCTTGTCTTTATTTCCAAAGACATTGAAAGAAATACAACATCCTTTTTCTAACAAGTAGCAGGTGTATGCCTGTGTGTACCCGTATACGTTTGTGTTTATGTATATGACATACAGGTGTATGGTGAGCAGGCATTTCATATATCAAATGCTTTGCAGATGGTTACTAAGTAATCTTAAAATAAGGTACATTTGATTGTGAGGCTGACTGCTTGGATTTTTTAATTATTATTATTCTTGAAAGCAGGGAAATCCCTCAGCTGTGTAAGCAGTGCCTTTCACAAGAACTTGGGAGAGGAGCTTGCTTCACCAGAGATATACATATTTTTAAAAAGTAATTTTCTATTTTTTTAAGAGGGTTTGAAAGAATCATTCTTAAAAAAAAAAAAAAGATATTTATTTTATTTAATTAGGAAATCTGCTCTCCATGAAGGTTCTAAATGCCCATATTTTTACTGTGAAAGGTATCTGGTGCCCTCATCTTGAGTCACGGATGGTCACAGCCGAGTTGGTACTGCTGGTATCTAACTTTGATCTTATTTATACCGGTATTTTTAAGTAATGAACTAACTTTCAGTATAATTTATGAATTAAGGTGTTTAGTATACTTTAGCTAGTGAGCATCTGGAATAATTATGTTGACAAAATGCCTTCTCTGCTTACATATGGACCTCAAAGCATAGATGAACCTACAGCATACTCAGCACTGTTTAGGACACAGTCTGGACCTTGCTCTTAAGTGATGTGTTTGATTCTTCTGAGTATGGGCAACTTTTTTTTTTTTTTTTTTTCCCCATGTTAATTGCACATTTAGGGCAACAGGGAATGATAATAAATTTTCCTCAATTACATACAGACTTTTTACTTATTTTGAGAAGTCAGCTGATTTCACCAACTAAGGCATATTTTAAGATCTGTCTTTGACTTTTGAAGTAAGTTGATATATACAAGGTTTCAAGAGGTTCTTTAATAAAACTAAAGAAAACAAATGTTCATCCTCATAATCCTAATATTTGGCATAGGAGAGACAGTTGACCAACTTCATGTAAAATAATCGAGCCACAAGGTCAGTATTCTGTTCAAGGGTGGCTTATTGGACAAATATTCACAGAAAGCAAAACTGTTGATTTGCATTGGTGATTGACTGTTAATTAAATATATTATCTTCAGTAAATTGCAAATAAAATAAAGCTTATGGAAGTCAAACTTGTGTGTCAGTGGCACATCTGATAAAGAACACCTTTAAAACTCCTCAAAGAATATTATCCTGAAATTCATTCCAGAGCAGCATCTTTTGAGCCTGGACATCTTCTGGTAAATATCAAGAAGTATTAGATGCATGTCCATTTAGAAGGCAATGTACTGTTCTTTAGATATTGATTTAGTTAAAGATGAATTAAAATATTTATCTGCAATAATTCCTGCAAGTGCTATCAGATTTGGAAAGCCCTGATGTCACTATTTTAGCAAAACATGGTAAATAAATTAAATAAATATACAGAAAATATTTTTTTCTGGAGAATTTTAAAAAAAATATTGGAGCAGACAGGGAGAACTCCACTGGAATGCTGTTACAAAGAGCACTTCACTTCCAGGCAGCTGGAGAATAGGGTTTTGTAATTCAGATGTACAATGGTGGTTTTCAGGAATATAAACTTGAGTGATCATCCTTTCAGTAAGGCTCAGAACTGAAACTGGATTTCAGGATAAGGGTGACAACTTTATCAGTAAGTTAAATATCAAAGAAAATACGTGCTGAATCTCCCTGCCACTGGGGTCAAGCACAGCAAGAGGCAGACCTTCATACAAAGACTATACAGCTATGACTGTTATGACAAGTTTACACAGGACATTGATCTTCAGTGAAGAAGAATGAAGAAATAACTTTCCTTAAGGAAAGAATCGATGTCAAGGTGCATGAAACTGCCTTATTCCTAAGGCTGTCAGTTTAATGACATCCCTGTTTTGACATCTTTTAGTTTAATCTTGATGGACTCACCTGAGGATTTTACATCTTCATAAGAAAATTTTCTAATGAATGGAAAAGAACAGAACCCAGCCAATGTGATGTACATAGGTTAGGTAGATACTGAAGTTCTTTAAACTTTTGTGCTTTGGTCAGGTGAATTTTAGGGATTTTTTTTCCCCACAGGACCAAGCAAAGATACAACCCTGCAAAAAGCTAAGTGCCTTCTGTGATATGGTCATTTTAATTTTAATGGAAGCTGAGACTGTTCAACACCTTGTAGTAGACTCTCAGCAGCTCAGAGGCCTTCAATTTCCTTCTTAAATGCAGGGGAAAGAACAATAAAGTAAAATCTCAAGATAGAGTCAGTGGGTCCTCAAGGAAATGTCTTTTCTGACCCAAATCTAGCTATCAGTGAAATGTAGTGTAGGACATTGGGAATTTCTGACAGAACAAGGTGCATCTGAGACATGACTGCTGCTTTCTCAGCTTTCATACAGAGGCAAATGGCAAACGCTAAAGCATTGGAGGAAGAATATCAGGACAATAGATGGGTAGGAGATTTGCAGATGACTGCGAGCAGAGGAGCTGGGATAGGCTTCCACTTCCCAACAGAAAAGCTGTGTCTTCCAATGGGGGCACCTTGAACAGGTTCATTTGAGAAAATATGTACACAGAGGCAAATCCATCATCTGGATGGTCAAGTGTCCTGTCAATCTGAGAGTTTAGACGGTGCACTCCCCATGGAGGCAGAGAGCGGTGCTGTCATACAACCAAGTAGAGTTTGTAAGTCCTCTTCCTTCCCTGGTGCCAAACCCTTTATCCTCAACACTGCAAGGAGATAAAAATTATTGCACAGTGGAGCAAACCCTTGTCTGAGTAGCAAGCAAATACTTAAGTTTTAATTTACTAGACATAATATGAAGATACCGAAAAAACTCTACATTGTGATTGTTAAATGTTTGAGTTCTGTGTTTGAATAAGCTGGCTATGGATGTATTTTAAATGGTAAAATTTGTATTGTACTTGCTTTTTGTAAAAGTAATTTGTTGGTAGCTTAACAGTGAGCAACTCCGTGGCTTTTCTTTCTCCAAAGACTGAAATGTGCTGTGTGGATTTCTAAACTCTTGCAACACTGATGATAAAACAAGCAAGCACAGAACCTAAATTTTGAGCTGCAGGGTATCAGTACAGATATGCTGGATATTTTCTTTGTATAGTTCTAACCTTCCTATTATTGAGGCATTCTTGTTTTCTCTGAGGGAATGTGCTGTGCCTTTGTTTAGTCAGGCCAAAAGTGAAGAACCTAGGGATGGAAGTATTCAATAGCAAAGTTCGTGGGAAAAAAAAATACTATTCAATACTTTCATGTTTGCTCAAATGTTTTGATTTTCTTCTGGAAGCAAACAAACAAACCCCCTCCAAACAAAAAACAACCTACAACAAAACCAGAAAAACCAAACCAACCAACAAGCAAAAATGCACACGCACACACACGCACACACACACAAATCCACCCACCACACCACCACCAAAAAAACAAATAACAAATAAAACCAAACCAACCAACCAAAAAACAAACAAACAATTAAACAAACAAAAAAACCCCAAAACAAACCCCAAATGCAATATTTTGGTGATTTGTTGATGAATTATATCTCTCTGTGTTCTAATATTGCTTCATGGCTGAAGGCAAGACTCCTTTTCTCACATATGAACTGTTCACTATCATCTGCCTAACCAAGTTCTAGACTCATCGTTGGAGTAAGATAGCTGCAAGTGCCTGCACACTGAAAAACAAACCTGGTGCATAAAGGAAAAGAAACAAAGAAACAGAATTACAAGACTTTTAAAAGAAACATGGTGCAAGATTTACATGCAGGACTACCTGATGTTGCAGTCAGATTTCTGAATGCCAAAACAAGTGATGGGAAACTGACGTTTTGTACCCTACTTTTGAACTTAGATTATTTTACAGTTGTGTTTCTGTTCTAGAGAAGAGAAGCTACTAATTTCTCACAGAGTCAGGAATGGATTTACATGGAAGAAAGAAACCAACAGGAGTTGAAAAATAAACTAAAATAAAAGATAATTGAGCATGCATAAACTAGCATAATTAGCTTAACCTAAGTTATAGTATCATAACTGCCAAATCCAAGAAAACAATATCTATGAAATGTGTCTTCAGTCTTAATTTCTTCATGCAGATGCATTCTTGTATAGGTTAAGCAAGAAGCTAGCAGCCATTTTTCCACTCTTCCAAACTTATGTATCCGCTTCAAACATCATTTTTGTCAGTTTGGACAAGAGAAATAAAATCAAAATCTGTGACTAGTGTAGATAAAGTGTGGCTAAGTAATGAAGAGCAAGTTTCTTTCTACTAGGACACTGGTTAATTTAAGCAATCCTATTGATTTCCTTTCTTAGAAAGGAGGCAGATTCTTACCCTGGACAAATAAACATCCAAGATCATGTCTGTGTTTATTTTAAAAAGTGATTTTAGTCACAATAATCACCATCAATTTTAGCAATGGTTTATGGTAAAAAAATACTTTTGAACATAAATTACAAAAAACAAATGCCAAAGCAAGACAAAAAAACAAATCCTTCATATTTGTCTGATGAATTAACTTAATAAAGTAAAATAATAATTTAAAAACTTATCAGAAGCATCTTCACCTAAGACTAGCCTAACTTAAGGGTGGGAATTATTTTTCCAGTTAGATCACAACATTTTGTGCAGTAATTTTTTAAAATTCTAGATGTTTAGGTTAGAAATGGATCATATATTAAAAAAATATTACTTCTGGATATTTTTTGTACCAAAGATGAATTTCCAAATTCATCTTTTAAAGCAGTGGCTTAGGTATTCTGATCTTGTTTTCACTGTATTTAACCTAATAATCTGAAAAACAAAAGTTACATTACTATGAGTTTTCTAACTGTTGTATCAACAGTTGTTACAATTTAAGAAGTAATCTTAAAAAATAAACTATAATATACCTAAATCAACATATAGATCTAATCTACAGTTTAAACTAAAATCAAAATAGCGCTTCAAAGAAGGACGTACTTTTACGGTAGTTAGTAGAAAGATACCAGAATATCGAATACTGATATAAATGCCCCAGTAAATATGATACTGTCAGTGTTCTAGTGGTGTAAGAGTTGTTTGAAATGAGAAGTATGCTTTATGAACATGTAAAAATGTAAATTATACCTTTAAAATAATAACAACAATAACAAAAATATTTCTTTATATTTTTATTATTTTTTTTTTACTGAGAAAGAAACGTATGGAAGGGCATGTGGGATAAATCTCTTAATGGATAAATGACATGTGTTATTTTTTTACTGTCTGTTTCTCTACGCACTTAAAATCTGTTGGTTTGTTGTTTTTTTTTTTTCCATATGTAACTGGAAAGTAGTAAAAAATTGAGGACAACGCATATGCTTTGTTGTTCCTCTTTCAGGGACCCATGCAAAACATCCAATTTTGCATTACAGTGTCATTAATTTCTTGCCTTTCTCAAAGCCTTACTAACTCCTTTTGGGTCAGATTGTGCCATTGATTTTTAACTAGAATTCCCCACTGACTCTAATAGAAGGTTCTGCTAAAAAATCAATTGCCTGATCGCGATCACTGTGAGATTCCTCTGAAAGAAAGAACCCGACACCTCATGAAAACAGGATAAATGGAGGTAATGATATTGTGGCAGTGGTATGAAAGCTGGAAATTGAAAGAAGAGCAAATGATATGCAAAAAATAGAAGCTGAGTTAAAGGTGATGTTTTGGCTTTTGGGTCTTCTTTGGGCTATAAGCTGAAAATGAATACTTTTTCCATTTCTTCTTCAGCCTGAGAAAGGTCTCAAAGACAGAGTATTGCCTTTAACCTTGGTCTGTATTCCAACATGTATTTTAAAGACTAGAAGAACGTTGTTGGAGCAAAAGTGGTAGGGCAGATCAGAAAAAACCTGCCATTATTTTTCTTAACTGAACAGAACCCCCCGAGTTACTCTAAATTCAGTATTCTGTCCAGGGACTTCACTGGTAAATAATTAAGACTGCTACTGACTTAACTAAGACCAATTATAGATCTAAACATTCCTCTGAAAATCACTGTCTAAACATTTCCCTGGCGATGGTGTTTTAGGTGGAGGACCTGATTCAGCCATCCTGACTTTCATGGTATGATGTTACTTGTGCATGGAGTTTAATTGAGGTTAAAAGGCCAAATTCTAATCTCATCTGTACAAGGGGTACTTCTTGAGTAAAGGTATTAAGGTCAGAGGAGTTACTTCAGATTTACAGCAGTGTAAGTAAAAGCTTATAGGGTATACTCACATAAGATTTATTTATGCTTGTAAAGGTTACATGCTTGGGCACCTGGGTTTTCTCTTAAAGATAAAAATTCCAACATTCTTGTCACGTTTTCTATGCCTACCTAATTTATATATTGTTTTTAACTTATTGGTTTATAATTCACATGTAAATGTAAACTCTTTCAAATAATCAGTGCTTGATTTGAGGAGGTATTTTTCTGTGTGTGGGGGTGGAATAAAAACACTAAATCTTTTTTTCAGCTGAGGAATGGCAGTTTATTTCTTCTTAAGGAGATGTCTTATAGACTCATTCCTGTAGTGTATATGCTGGCATGCTCTGTTAAAGATGGGTCTGCCTTTGACAGCTGTGGCCTTAGGCATGCAGAGGCTGTAACATTCATGGGCATAACGTATGAAAGCCTAAATCACAGAGGATGCATCTTTCTGATTTTCTCAAAATAAAGAGATGGAATCACACGAACTTTGTAGGAGTACATGCAGCCTCCACCAAAAAAACCCAGAATATTATTGTTTCTAGTCACAGGAATGGCCCCCCAGAAAAATACTTAGCATATTTACAGCACAGTCTATTCACAACATTGCACAAGCCTTAATCAATTCATCAAGAAGATAAGTGATTTGACATTATGTATTTTCCATTTAGTATAGCCATGGATTTGGGTAAAGAATATATATATATACAGTATACACCGGTGAACAAAATTGTGTCAGAGAACAAAAGACAGCAAAGACTACACAGCCATGAGTGTTTTCATAATGAAAATATGCAAAGTACAGAAGACAAGAGATGGACACAGTGGCACAGGCAAGTTCTCTTCCCTCCTGAGCCTGATTTGTTTCAGTTAGGTTAACTGGGAATCCAGTTTTGGGTTTTTTTTGTATTTTTTTTTTATATTTTCCTTCTGGTGATGGAATAATGGAGCACTTCTTTAACACTGTGATTACTGTAATCCTATATACTTTTGAAATGGCAGCTTTGTAAAGAGAATTCATGAGCCTCATTCCAGTTCTTCTTACCCACTGTCAATATCTGCTGGGCTCCCAAAGAGCTAAGTTTCAAAGTATGGAACTTCTCAGCTCAAGCAAATGCTGAAGGGCAACTCTGACCTCTCCAGCACTTGTCCTAGATGGAAAGATGTTTGTAACTTTGTCTATTGTAAATTATTATCATGCTGGCTAAATGTTCTTTCTTGGCATTGATACATACTAATGAAGATAATAAATGTTCAGATGTGCATGGCTGTGTGATGTAGGCTCCCAAGCATTTAAGACATCTCGGGCTAGTGACTGAACTACAAAAATAACCTATAAGATATTTAAAAGATATAATAGACATTGATAAAAGGTTTATGCCAGAAGATGGTGAGAGGTCTAGAGAACAAGTCTTATGAGGAGCGGCTGAGGGACCTGGTGTTGTCCAGCCTGGAGAAAAGAAGGCTCAGGGGAGACCTTCTGTCTCTTGACAGCTCCCTCATGGGAGGTTGGAGCCAGGTGGAGTCAGTGTCTTCTCCCAAGGAACAAGAAATAGGACCAGAGGAAAAAGATTAATGTTGTGCTGTGGGAGGTTCAGGCTGGACATGCAGAAAAACTTTTTTACTGAAAGGGCTGTCAAGCCCTGGCCCAGGCTGCCAAAGGAGATGGTGGAGACTTCATCCCTGAGGGACTGAAAACCTATGGGGATGTGGTGCTGAGGGACATGGTTTAGTGGTGGCCTGGCAGGTCTGGGTTAACAGCTGGACTTGTTGATCTTAAAGGTCTTTTCCAACCAGAACATTTTATGTAAGTGGAGGCCCATCTTTACTTCAGTAAGGTAAACACAAATCCTCGCTGTGCAGAAATGAGCCAAATTTTTTAACTTTTTTTTTTTTTTTTAATGTTTTACAGAAAAATGGAAACAAAAACAAAACCCCAAAACCCCACCAACATTTTTGGAAAGTATGGAACTAACCATTTTGAAAACTGGAGGCAAAATGATTTGATTGATAGACAGAGCAGTCCAGAGAAAAATGAGAAGTGAGATTTAAAATCCTGGTTAGAACAGTACTAGAGATTTTGAGATAACAAAAATGTCCCATAAGGGAGAGTGTCACTGGTATGGGCATTAGGCTTGCTGTGTATTTACATTGCAAACATATGGGGAGTGTCCAGAAAATGCTCTGGTAGACACAAAGGTCAACTAATCCAATTGGCAATGAACTGAGATTACAGAATGATAAGATAAATGTAGCCAAGATTCAGAGATGTTTTTCAAGTGCAGTTTTCAGGATTACATATTTTGGAGTGAATGATTTTGAGCAAAGAAATTGAGGAAAACACAATATATTTATTGAATATAGGTCTGCTGAGGACTAAAATAAGCGGTGCTTTCCAAAATGCATGTGGCCAGCTTAATGTGTTTTTGAAACAAGCACCCAAGTCTTTTTTTCATAATCTATGAAAATACATTTTGCACTGGTTTTGTATTCTTTGCATAATAAATGTAGAACTTAATTTTTCATATCATCATGTTCAGTTACAGTTTGCAGTATTTTTGTGGGTTTATGATATTAAAAATTTACCTATAGGTACAGGTTAATTACTTTGGAAAGAACTGCAATTCCACATAAGTAAGTATTTCAACAGTTACTTTTCTGGCTTCATTATTATATTCCCTTGATTTTCATGTAAAAGCTGTAAATTCTGCTGATACTTTAATGTTTTCTTAAGGTAATCTACTGACATGTAAACTCCAAAGCAATGCTGATCTATCCAGTTTCTCTGCTCTTGAGGTTATAACTGCTACTTGAAATAACCTTGTTCAAAATATCTGTGTTGGTTGCAACAGTGAAACAATCTGTCCCATGAAGCTGCAAATAGCAAGTTTCAGGAAGAGATTTTCTGTTTAAATTGTAGGACACACTCAGTATCAACCGGCTTTTTTTTTTTTCAGTGTGTACGTAGTATTTACAGTCTAAACAAAATAACACAGTAAGGCACCACTTATCAACTCCTTCCACAGAAAGTAAGACAATTTACTCTTAATGAATGAAATCATGGTCAAAACTGAAAGGAGTATTTTGAACCACAGAAGAGGAAATGATATTTCTTCAGTTAAGCTACATAATTGACGTGTAAAACTCACTTTCATAAGCAGTAATGAAGACAATACTCCATTAAAGTAATTGGTATGTTATGGGCAACTTGAGAAGCCACAAGTATTTTATATGAGAAGTTACATACTGTACAGATAACTAATCTACCAGCAAAAGAAAAAAAACCTTTTCCTCTGGGTCATTCCTGTGTGTAACTGTTTTTTATTCTGTGTAAATAGTGTTGGCCAGCCACAGAATTAGGATGATCTGATTCAGGATACCACATCCCATTCGATAATTCCCAGAGAACTAATGGAAATTGCATCTGGGACAGCAACGGTTAAAAATTCATTAGGATTGTGACTACAGGTTTTGTATGAGAAAAACCCCAAACCAACAACCCAGTAGAGAAATTGTATTAATATAAAGCACATAAACCAAGGTAGTCCTTCAGCTGTGAAAACTGAAGATGTCTTAAGAATTTTGTACATCAATACATCAATAGTTTTATAATTTTGGGGCTGTAGTGTTTTAAACCTTGGTAGGTGTGATTGAAACAAGGTTTTTTTAGACTCCTTTCAAGGCATGCTTCTTTAATATGACTATTTGATAGATCAAATATTCCACTGAAATTTTAAAATGAAACATCTTTTTTATCTGTAAGAGCACTGTAAAAGCAAAAGAGCCCCTTCTTCTGCAAAATCTGATGTAAGCTGTGCATCTATAATACCTTTCTGTTAAATGTAATCCATTCTTTTTTTTGAGAAAGAGGAAGACTTCAGAATTTTGCACATTTCTTTTACTGTTGTGTGGTTTTTGTTGTTTTTTTTTTTCTGATTTTCACAGAGCTTTTTCTTTGTGTCTTCTGATATGTATTTTGCTCTCTCCTTGAGTCTCAGTGAAGCTCTTCTGCCTCTTCCTTCTGCACACCTTTTGACTTTCCTGCTCTTCTCATTCAAGCACTGGCCAACAATTCCAAATGGTTTAGTACCTCTAATAAATAGCCTAGCATAAATATGTGAAAATCATGCCCTTCTTTATGTGAACAGGAAAACCTGTGTGTTGCTGAAATTATTACTTAAAGACCTTTTCAATTGTGACAAGAATTACAAGATCAAAATTACAGTGCATTTTATGTATGTTTAACCATCATAGATGGAAGCAGTAAAAGGTGAAACAAATTTACAGCCCTGCATATTATAAAACATCTCAAGATCACCTCGACATGCATATTTCTAAAACTACAGAATATGGAGATTTTGAAGGTGGGCTAAATCATTTCAGCTCTTCTGTTATCAAAATAATGTAATGAATCGGTAGCAATGTCATAAAATGCTATTCTTAACATTCTGTTATCATTCAATGGAATCTTAAAAAATCCAATTCCAGTAAGAAGATATATATACCTCAGCTTTATCAGCCATGTCTGCCTATGCACAAATATGCACAGTAGTAGGTCATGACTGCCATCTCATTGCTACATTTAGTATGTCATTCTTTCTTAATTAGACTAAAATTCCAAAGTAATATCTCAGAATAAGCAGGGCTCATTTTAAGACCCAGGAAATATTATTTTTGTTACTACATATTTCCAATTCACTAAGGAGTAATCACTTTTTTTTTCCTTTTAATTTTTCTTTCCATTTTCATTATCTATGTTATATGCTAACTATAAAAGGAAATTAAAAGCTTTAAGCTTTCTGTGATAACACAGGGCATGCCTCTCTCCAAAAGTGTCTGCTGAGGATCTCAGACCTCTGACCCAGCAGACAGTCAAATACAGACAATATGCACACACCAGAAATAATAATCATTGTTTGAACCAAATCCTTTCTTAAGAGACCCAAAGTCCTGCTTGGGCATCGTATCACAACAGTGTTTTGATAGATGTTATGATTTTTTTTTCTTGTTTCCCTGTCCTATAATAGAAAAAGAAAAGTGAAGTAAAATCTATTTAACATTAAAAAAAAAATCATCTATTAATGCTGTGTTACTTACATTCTATACATTTGCTTGACCAAATTAGTTACTTTCATTTTGATTTGAATTATGAAGTATAGTGTTTTCTTATTGTGAAACAACTGAAAAGTTTCAGAAACACATTTAGCCACAGAGGCCAAGTCATCCTTAGTATAAACCAGGACCTTTTAGGTAGCTATATAATTTTTCTTGAACACAAGATGCTTTTCTGAAGCATTATCACTTACATGGTGAGAGGTGGAGGGACACAATAACAGGTGCTGTACTAGAATATGCCATTTACCTTCTTTCAACTGCTCCGGGTCAGTTTCTGGCCTTAGTGTTTTCAGATGCTCAGGATTATATATTTCTTCTTAGAACCAAAAATAACACTTTAAGCATGTAAGTATATATCTTGAAACAAAAATATAAGATTCCAACAAAAATATAAGATTCCAACAGTAAAGGAATTCAGAAACTAAAGTTGACAGTATGTTTCTGTAGTAATTCTGCTTGACAGAAGCCATTTGTATAGGACTTTACTAAGATCATAAATAATAACTTCAGTGATGATAAAAAAAAAAAAAAAGATAAAATCAGTATGTTAAAAACATTACTCTGGGCCTCTGTTTTATGTGGGTTTTTTCCCCCTGCTCCTCTGCCACTATGCAGAATGTAAAGCATACTACCAGTGCGGGCTGAAAAATACTGCTTGCCAAACTGAATACAGCAAATCAAAAGGGCACTGCTACGCTCTCTGCAAAATTCTAATTAGAAGAAGTTGTAAATGAAATTCAATGACTCTGGAAGAGAGCTGAACTTGTCCTATTAAATACAGATTATCAGCTACACTTTTCAGAAGTACTACACAGAGTGGTGTCACATGGTGAAGGCAGCTGCACCCCCTTACAGGGAAGATGCCTGAAATTTTCTTCGTGGTACTTTCAGAAGTACCTGTGTAAACATCCTTACAAGAGGCCAGTGCAGGATGAATGGCACACGCAGTGCCATTGTGAAGGTTTGCAGCTGTAATAGCAATCAGGCCCTCACAGTGTTTGTGTGACATTTTTAGTCCTGACTATTGATCATAACCCTTCCCTGCTTGTATCCTTGTCATTTTGAGTGCAGGCGTTGGACCAAATGAGTTTTACTTCACCTTCCTTACAATATTCTATAGAAAAGTGTTATCAAAATAAAAACCTGACACTGAAGAAGTAGGTGATACTGGTTCTGTGTAGCCACTTCTTCTCTTCCTGTGATATTGCAGGTTTTTATCTCTGGATGAAATGCAGAGTGCAACTTTCCTTTTATAGATCAGGACAGTGACAGTCAGGAAATGCAGCTTAGCAGTGCTGCTTTTCACACATTTTCACTCTTCTATTTGAGGCTTATTGGAAATCTTCAGATACAGGAGTAATATTAGTCCAGTTACTAGACCTTGTAGCAAGACTTTGTTGTTTCATGTTGTATCACATGATGGACTATTTTAATTGACATTGATTAGCACAGAAATACTTTCTTTTTTTTTCCATGGTGTTCTGTGAGAAACTAATTTTCGACACTACACAGAAAGTACTCAAGAGAAGAAAAAGAGTATTCAATAATGATCAGACAGGCTTTTTATTAGGGCTTTTTTTTCAAGGTAACTTTCAATGTAGAATAATATTTTTCACTGGGAAAGTTAATGCAGTGGATTACTGTTGGACATTTGATGGTAATTTCATACCAATGCCTTAAATTCTGATTCAATACTTGTGTTACATGGCATGCAGCATTATCTCACTCTCTTGTTATGTTACCCATATTATGACCCATTGTTTCTGATTTCACAAGTCTAGAAGTTTTCAAAACAGATGTGTGGTTTGTTCTGGACTAGGACACCTGCATGAATATATATTTGCAAGACTACCAATATTAACATTTATGGTACTTCCACTTCTGCCAAGGAAACAAAGACGTACCTGCCTACAGCTTCACAGGTCACACCAACATTAATGGTGTGAGGGTTTTTCCTAAAATAATATTTGTGGTTTCTTACGGCTGCTCCACTGCTTTGGCTCTATTCAGTTCCATAAAAATCAAACATGCTGAAGACCTAGCAGGTTACCTAATGCTTTTCTATGCCACTGCAGGATTGTTCCTTCAAGTATATTCTTCATTGTTTTGTCTTGCAAAGAACAGGAGTCCACCATTTCCCCTGGGAAGCTAATAGAATTCACCATTAGGAACATTTTCCTTTTTTTCAGCTTACATTTGCCTTTTCTTAATTTCATTCAGATAGTTCTCTTTAATGATACTAATCTGACAATCATACTGTATCGTCTTTCCAGCCACACTCTCAAACATTTGGAACCTAATTCTGCAGTCATTACTAAGGCACAATATCCTACCAGTGATGAAGATTTAGTCTTCAAATACAGTTCTGCAAGGTGCTGGGCACATCCTGCAAAGTGCTGCATGTCTCTCAAAATCAGCACCTCCAGTTTAAATTGAAGATTTTGCCTTTTTATGCAAACCTCTCCATAGCATTCTTCTACCTTATTTGACCTAGGCATTTGACCTGCCTCTGCCCTCTCTTTTCTACTAATGATGTTACCCTTTGTGCCCTGGCTGTCTGCTCCCTCCTTGCTGAACTCATTTTGTCTCCTTCCCATTTGCATAGAGCATCCTCAGTGAACTGAGTTAAGAAGCATCCACCTTATCCTTAGCCAGAACTCTGGCTAAACTCCAGTTCTTGGCATTAAAATTAAATCAAGGTCTGTGATCTTTTTGGATGTTTGGAGGTAATACTTATTTTACAGGATATAAACATTGAAATTATCAACCCTAAAGTGAACTCTCATTTGCTAAACAGCTGCAGTTATTTAATTTTTACCATAAGATTTGCACCTCTCATTCTCAAACATGTGTTGAGATTGTAGCAAAAGTAAACTTCTCTGGGAAAAGAAATGTCTGCTTTTGAAGTACAATGGCTAACTTAAAAAAGAAATCATGCATTCATGTAAAAGAGTATCACAGAATCACAGAATGTTACGGGTTGGAAGGGAACTCTGAAGATCATTGAGTCCAACCACCCTGCCAGAGCAGGACAAAACTAGAGCAGACCACACAGGTGTAGTAGTAGTTTTATCCTGAAATTGCAATAAGGAAAAAAAAAAATCTGCAGTTTTTAATAGATTTATACTTCAACATCAAATACATCTTGGGCTTCAATTAAGTTAATGAATATAAGTGGACTAGAGGAAAATTTCAATTTCAAATGGAGTTCAAACTTCGAGTGGAGGAAACAGTAGGAATTCCCTTCTATGTTCAAATACTGCTCAGATCTAAAAGTAGATGCAAAGAATGATTTAGGATGCTAAAGCCTAGTGATGACTAATCAGTTTACCATGAACTATGGAGGTATTTTCCACTGGTCCTGGCTAGGTTTTGAATCAACAGTTATTAGCTCAGGCATTATGGGTGCCTTTTTATAATCTGTGTGAATACTGCTTGCTAGGTGAGTATATAGGTATATCTATTGCTTTATCTGGAAAGCATCCTCAGAGTTTTCAGGCTAATATGCATATTGAATCTGCAGGTGAGTCTGCTTTGCTGTAAAAGGTTATTTGGGGCAGAAGAAGTATTGGAGCTGCATTCAGTGATCCTGGGGTTGAATGAATGACAAGAGGGGAAAGTCAGTTAAGAGTGAGCCATTTATCAAAAAAAAAAAGCGCAAAACAACAAAACCCCACCTATTTTCTATGTTCTTTCTGATCTGTCATGGAAACAAATCTGTGAAGAACATCTTCTGGTTTTAGCGCTAGTTCTGTGGCTGTCTTTTATTACCTTCTGCAACTCCTTTGGGAACTGTCTTGGTTTTAGTTTTTATTTGACCTGACATAAGTATCTCTCAATTTTACAAGAAGCCATTTATTTGTTTCAGTGATATCTAAATTTCCTTCTGCTATTTGCCTCAGGCCTGTGATGTATTATCTCTGGACAGAGGACTATGTGCTCTTATGGCTCCTCCAGCCTGTGAGCAGTGTCTTTAAATTCTCATCCTTTACCAATTTTGAAAAAAATATCCTCTGTTACAAGAACAGAAACCAATCTCTTTTACAGTTGTTTGTATACCACAATTATCCCGTGTCTCTAGAGTATGAAATTAATGTTAACAAAATGATTTTTTCTCTTTTCTTTGAGGCTAAAGAAAAATTTTTATAAACTTAGTTTAAGGTGTGATGATATCTTTGTTTGTGCAATAGAGAAACCTCTGTTGCTGTAGTTCTGAGCTCCTTTTGTGCCTTTCTACATAACGTTAATTGAATTAATTTATCTCAAACTGCTCATACTTATTGTAAAGCAGATTGATATTATTTCTTTGAAAGATGGAAACCATAGCCAGAGAGAAAATCCTGTGCACACAGACCCTGCCCCACTGCCAGTTATGTTACCAGATAACAACCACATTTTTTTATTCTCTTCACACATATTCTTAGTTGTTTTCCTTCACCCACTAGATCCCACTGCTCAGCTGCATGCAGTCCCCACCTTCTTATGGCAAGGGGTCTATCCAGCACTCAGACCTTTCATGCAGGACTTCATCATCTATCACTAATGAGTTATTCTCCTTCAGGCTGTTGCATCACACCAGAGAAAGGACCAAGTCTGGTTGTTTTTTTTTACTTTATCTGATTAAACATTGATTTTTTCTTACCTTCTCCAAAGATGTTTGAGTCTAGTAAACAGAACAGAATAGGGACTGTTTTGTCCGCTGTGGGATCCTGTGAGCAATTGCAAAATCTGAATTGACATTTGCGATGGACATTGCAACAGGAAAATTTATGTGACTTTAAAATGTGTTCTCATGAGATCAAAGTGTGTATTTTAAGATTTTAATTCATGTAAGTACTGGGTGAATAGGAAAACCTCAGAGTTGTGTGCATATTCATCCAGGGTGATGACGTTCATACAATTTCTTATGGTTTTTTTAAACCAACAGCCATAGGACTGGGATTTTGTTCTCAGCAAAGACTTGGCAAAGTAGTGCATGTGACTGCTCAGCTTAATGTTTAATTTAATGTGGACTTATGCAGAAGCATGCCAGCTGCTGATGCATAAAAACAATCTGTGGTATCACCTATCTCTTATCTCAGTCACTGACAGCCCAGCTTTACTTAGTTTATGAAATACAAGTGTTCTGACTACAGGTGAGTACACATCGTTGTATCACCACGCTTCTGTTTTCTTAGCCTAGTGGTTTCAACTTTTAATATTTTACTCTGATTTCCTTGCTGCAGTCTGTGTTTTTATAGAAGCCAATGAGTATATTATAAACTTATCCTATGCAGACCTTTATTTTAAAGTTATTTCCAACTTGGCAATATTGTGCTACTGAAGTTTTGTGGTAGAGAACACACAGTTGATGAGATTTTTAGTATCTTCCTTCCTACGCAGAAAAGATATAGTATGTCTCAAGTCTGTGCTTTGATGACATTCTGTGGGAAGCTGGAGATAACACAGCTTTCCTCCTCTCCCCCCAAATTACACTGAAAATTCTTACTTCAAACTTCTTGTCCACTGTCATCCATATCTTCAGAAATTATTAGCACTCATTCTTTCTTATGAAATAAATGGAAGCACACAGAACTTCTAGAAACCACATTTGCAAGTATTAATAGGATAATGCTTGTTCTTTCCTTATAGCAATTACCTATGCTTCATATTATTTTGCAGTTAATGTTACTGTAGAAATAATAGCAAAAAAAACCCAAAACCCAGTCCTATCAGTAGTTGAGACTATTTTCAGGTGTTTTATGATTACTTTTCTTGCACTTTCAGAATAAGTGGACAACTAAAGTTGTAGAAAGTGGGACGTGCACTTGAAGGGATTATTTGCATGGGTATTTGCAGTGCCATCTTGAAAATGCATTTTGGAAAGTAGGAATGAAAAGGAGGAATGTTTTGACACAGAATCTGGGAGGAAGAACAAATATATTTAAAATGAGTCAGTGTTAATAACTCAATGTTGTGTTGTTAATAAAAACAGTACTCCTGTATCACTTCTGGGCTGGGAAAGCATCACACAGCTGTTGCCACAGAACATGGTGCTGGTGGAATAATTGTCACATTGCTAACACCTGTCAACATCACCTGGGAAGGGTGAGCTCAGGATAGTGCCTTGTATCATGTCCTGGGGGTCATTAATCGGCTCGTGCTGAGGGTCTGGTTGTGCCTATGCACAGAGGAGCTGTGTAGAAGGAGGGCAAATCCAGGATGCACCAGGTCAAAGAGTATGAGAGGGACCATTCTGAGTGTGGTGTAAGAGGATGTGCAGTGTGTGACGGCCGTATCTGCTGCGTAACAGGGCTCACTGGGAGCCAGGGGGCTGCAAGGCGGTGGAAGTGTGGAGCCAGGGAGCTCAGTGAGGCCCTGAGGCTGCTGTCAGAGAAAGAATGAGCTCCAAAGGAGACTCAGTTTCTGCAGCAGCAATGGCAGGGTGCTGACATACAGGAGGATGCTGAAGGAGCTTTTACCCTGGGGATGGAGATGTGAGTCATGTAGCTCTCTCCTGAACCTGCTGATATTGGAGTGCCCCTCATTAAGCAGCCTGGACAGGATGGTTTAATGTCTTCATTGAAATTGAAAAGTTATTTCCTTTGGTATGGAAAATAAAATTTTTTTTTCTTTTTTAAGCTGGTCTTAAAAATTACAAGTGTGCATTTCTAATGTTGCAGTTCCTGCTTCTATATAATTTCTGTCTTGCTAGGATCTGTTACATAGCACTTGAAGCTGTAATTGTTAATCAAAGTGACCTTAATCAATCTTTAAAAATTATTTTCATATTTAGCCAAGGACCTTTATAAACAGTTTTAAAAGCCTGAGAATCTGTGGGAAAATATTGATTTTGACTGCACTATGTTTTCAGAAGTTTGAAGTTGTAACAAGAATTTAACTTTTCAAGAAATTGATTTTCATACTCTAAAGAAAAATTATTAGAAACTTAATTTTCTTCACTGGGCACATGGCAGGACAATCACATATGCATGTCATAAAAACTTAGCAATCCCTTAAATTCTGCCAGTAAGTGGAATAAATATTTTTGTGTGGATTGTTCCCTCCTTTAGATGAAAGAGGAATTCTAGTACTTTCAAATGTAGCATATGCCCAGCTAATGTGTACATATATGAGCATGTGTACATATACACATTAAATTTATGTCTATAAACATATAAAAGGTCAGCTTGGAAATTTCTTAACCACATGTATCTGCTGATCTACTGAATAGTTCCTTCTCTCTTTCTTCACACACACACACACATTATTTTTGGTAGAGAGAATGAACCAAAATCAGCCCTGTTTCCTTTGCTGTATATAGTTCAAGTCATCAGACTACAGACTAGGAATAACATAATGTGAAACAGTGGAAAAAAAACCTGAACAGCAGTAAGAGACAGAAACATAACCTCTATTCCTTATCGTGCATCAAAAATATGTCTTTTTCCATTTTGAAAATACATATGGATGCAAGAATCCCCTTCAGGGTAGTTAGATGCCTTACGTGCATAACATTAAACACAGATATTGCAGCACTGAGGTCTTGTTTGTTGAATTTTCCTCACAAAGCCCTTTAGTCACATGTGAGTCACTATGGTTAGCCCTTGCACCAGTGTAACCCCATCACAGATGCACTTACTCCAATGAGATCATCATTTATTCCTAGGATCCTGAAGCACGTTTGTGAAGACTGCAGTCAGAAAGTGCTCTGTGTAGACTGATATATTGATAGAGACAATCTAAGAAGGATAAACACAATAAAATACCAGAATACCATGTTTAAGATTTAACCTGCATTTCAGAGCTGTTTTCCAAAAAGTGAGTCAGGTTGTGATAGCCCTGTTGAGTGGTCCTTTGTTTTTCAATACAAAGTAGGGATGTCTGCTTCTCATGAGTGACAGATGATAAAAACAATCAGCAATCTTACTGTTTTGTTATTATTTGCAAAGACTGAACTGGGAAACTGATTAAAATAGAGGAAAGAGCTGTTTGTTTGTTTAATGGATTGTTATGCAAGCAGAGCTGAAGAGCTTTGTGTTTTAATTGCTTTCAAAGGTCCCTGTCCTGAAAACACTTTGGCTCCAGCAATGGCAGGTTTCTGTGTTCCTGTACTGAAACAAGTGGGGTTGTGCTTGGATTCACTTCCCTGCCCTGGTGTTGGTGTTTGCTGGCTCAGGGCCGAACACACACGCTTAACTTCACGTGCATTAGTCATGCCATTGAACTCCAGTGGGGGAGGTGATGTTATGGAATAGCTACATCAGGAATGCAAAACACATTATTCTTGCAGCAGTTCTGCAAACACAGGCAACAAACATATCTTGCATTGCAACATGACACAACACGAAAGACACAGCCATCGGGTAAGAAATCTTAGTCTAATACAGAGACAAAATAGTGTGGTAGAAGGATAAGCAGCTCCTAAATGTGTTAGGGGATTTTTGGATGCGATTCATTTTCTAAGGTTAAAAAAAAAAAAAAAAAAAAAAGAAAAGCCAGCAACAAGTATGTTTTTAAAGTGATTAGCAGAGCACTTCTGAGAAAACTTTTCTACAAAAATGTGTTTTTCTACTTTATATACTACATAGATTTGAAATGCAAAACAAATTTACTTGACTTCAGAGAATGACAATATCTGAAGGATATAGATAGCAGATGTCTTTGCCTGTATTACACTTACATATCTCTGCAATTTGAAAAGAGATATTTTACCACGCTTCATTGAATGTCTTGAGATTATGAATGGTACTGTCTTGAAGTTATAAATGATAAAAATCTTTCCATCTCTCTTTTCTTTAGACAATTTCAACTTTGTCACAACTCCAGAATGGCATCTTGTGCTAACTGCAGTCATAATACAATTCACTGCTGCTTATATCAGAACTGTATTTTGTAGCCAGTCGTTCAAAGCATGCAATTATTACCTTAAGGCAATATTCGTGTGAAATGTTACATGTCCTGATAATTTTATCTATTGAATGTTGGAAAAGCTGTACTCTCTCACATCACTTAGATTAATCCAGACTCCTAAAAAGAGTATTTCTCAACCCTAATTTTTCCTGCGTATTTACCTCTCTCTGGTACATCTTCCTAATGCTCAACATGGGGCCACAATTAATATTTTTGATTCTGCATGCGCTGATTCGGTGTGTGCGAATGGAGCTACTCTAACTAACTTCAGCAGTTATAAGGAAATGGCCTCAGAAAAAAGGAAAATTAAAAGTACAGGAAGAAAAAGGGCAGTGTTGCATCTACTAAACAGGGAAGAACAACCTATCTTACATAAATATGTGATTCCATGCTTTCCTGTATTAAAAATGCTGCAATGGACCAAAATCATCTTATGCTTTCCTGTATAAAGTTGCTACTTACATACAAATCTGTTCCAACTTCACCAAGAATATAAATATTAATTATCCTTATCTCTGCTATGTCAGCTTTTCTGTTTTCTTCTCAAACTTCTTACCAGAGGAGGGTGTCATTCTTGCTTTCCAGATGAGGAAATTGAATTGTGTATTTTTTCAAAATCACAATGAAATGCAAACTTTGTCTAGGAGCAGAGGTTATCTACCAGACTTCACAGATCCCTGTATAAAGACTTGTACCTGAGTATTTTGCATTGAAACAGTAAGGCTATTTTGTAGGTGCATTTCAGTAGCTTGCTTCCTTCTTTTATTTACCCAGTGTGCTCTGGAGTATGTTTTGATGTGATTCTGCTTTACACGTGTGGGACAGACACAGTTAGCTTTGGAAAGGGGCTTTTCTGCCATCAGAGGGACAGGCTTCTGGAAGCTGGCATGTCCATATGTCTGAACCAAGGTCTCCATTCCTTTTTCCCAGTTCTGCAGGGGCTGCCTGAAAACCTACTGATATTTTAGGTCTGGTGATAATGACAGACAAGCCTTGTGTGGGTCTTTGGATACTTATCCTAGTGAGAGGGGAACTAAATATTGTGCCACTATTGATCTGTTGTGGCCTGTCTGCTTGAAGGTGTGAGTCAGCCACCATCCCGTGTGTGATGCTCTCTGGTGACGGAGCAAGGAGCCTATTTCAGACCAAAATCAGGCTGCAAACTATCACCTGGGCCATGGGAGTATCAAAGAAGTCTGAGCTCAAATATGAGCTCAAGATACAATGGGATTGTTTCAGTGAATGCCAGAATATCCATGTTGTTTATATCTGTGCTTTTAAAAATCAGATTTCATTCTGGCTTCTTTGGTTAGCTACTGACAGTCTGGGGCTTCAGCTGGTAAAACAGTAACAAGCCCTGTACAATAAAATCAGAGCTAAACAGAAGCTGCTCAGTCTTGCAAAATTATCTTAAAAATTACTCTTACTCTAAGCTGATATTATACCTAGAAAATATATTTCTGAAAAAGATTTTCTGCATGACCCTCCGCTAACAGCAATACCTATTACATAATACTCTATGCAGTAATAAGTACTTTGAAGTAATAAGCCTCACAATCAGTCACTGTGGCAAAGAGTAAATTATCTTTTTTATTTCCTTTTTGCAGGCATAGTGTTACACACAGAGGTAAAGAGTTTACTAGAGGTCAACTGCAAGATATTATCTGAACTGGGGTTAAAACCAGGGGGTTTCCAGTGCTGCTCGTATACTTAGGGTGCTTAATACTGAATTTGTCCTTTTACTCTAATACAAATAAATTTGTTATGACAGGACTGTCAAAGAGGAAAGTATCTGAAACATTATTGTGTGATTATTTTTGTGTCATGCTACCTGTAAAATGAATGATTCATCTTCTCTTGGTAGGTGAGTGCACATCTGCACCAGAATCAAAGAGAGGAGGTTTTGTCCTTTAAAATTTTATTTAGAGAAATGAGAATGCTTGGCAGCAACCATGTTTTTCTAATACACTTAATAATTCTATGTTTCAGAGCAGTGTATGGCTAATGACCTATCTTCCTGAGGAGAATGGCTGAGATGTCTACATGGAATTATTCCTGGAATTAGACCAGCATGAGGTCTCCTCTACCAATCTGAGGTAATACCACTGAAAGGCAAAAAATCCAAAGTGATGTATGTACAGCTGACTGTGCACTGACAATGTCAACCCTGGTAAAACTTCCACATGCCTGCAGCCAAAAAAACCACAACACAGGTGAATGGGTAAACTTGAGGACACCATCACTGTATGAGGCATGGTAAATGTGAAGTCCTTTCTGAGGCATGTTTATTCATTGGAGCCAAAAGCTTCTGCAGATGATGGGCAGGTTTTATTAACAGTGATAGCCCAGGCTTTTGCCAGAGTGAAGCACCTTCTTGAAGATTAACTAACTAGTTATTTACCTGACAATACATAGCATACTGACAAATAAAAGAGCATTGTCATTTTTGGTTGATTTGTAGAGCTTTTACAATCTCAGAGGCTGGATTACTGCAAAATCAGACAATTTAAAATGAGAATGGTGAATATCATATGGTTTGATACTGCTCAGGACTAAGCCTCCTGCTAGAAAAAAAAAACAACTTAAATTCTTCTTTCCTTTAATCTGGTGTGCATCGGAAGACTTTTTGGTGGCAATCACTTTGTATCAAGGTGAGACTGATGTGAAATGAGGGCAGAATCAGCCCTACTAGGATGTGTACAGAAAAGTAAGGCAAGTATGATCTGCCAATTAATATATGTGTGAAAACTAATTTGCTTGCTGTGGAATGATCATCAAAAAGTTTTCTTTAAATGGTAATAGGTAAAACACAGCAGAAAATACTCCTGGATTAGAGGTATATCTGTCTCATTCTGCTTCCTTGGGGTTACATAAATTATGTATGCCCTCTTCACTTTGGATAACAGTCTGGTCTTGGAAAGATATTAATTATTATGTAATAGCTTTCACTAATTGTTTCTCCCTTTAGAGTATTTTAAAAATTGGTTGTGTTGACAATGGTAAAGGATAATGAATGGTTGTTAAGATGTCTGTAGTGCAAAATGAAATGTTCGCTGCTTCTGCTAATAATTTCAGCAAGACAAAGTCAGTATGACTTGAATGATATTATAGGTGCATTATGCTTCTGCTGCCTTTAAAGGGGGAAGAATAACCTTCAAATGCTTCTGCCATTTATGCAACCTGAAAATCCTGCATCAGGGAACCCAAATTATTATCAGAGAACACATTAAAATGCCTCTAAACACATTGCAAATGATGGACAAATCCTTTATGTTCAGAAATCCCATTTACTTCAGAGGTTTGACCTGATTTCAGCGGGATCTCTGTGAGCAGGGGGTTGAAAACGTAGGTGCCTAATAATAAAGAAATCCTGACTCTAAAAATACAGATGACAAAAATCAACACCTTTTAGGAAAAAGCTTGAACAAATAGAGCTTTCACAAGTTTTTCAGTTATTTCTTTCACTTATCAAAACTCATGTATATATAAATTAATATAAAGTTAATAAATGTCTTATGTGCTAGAACACACTTGTGAGATTTATAGGTATCTTAACATATCTTAAATGCTGATTCATTTCTTGATAAGCCTCTCAATTGCACATTTGCTTCCAAGTCAAAATATGCCACAATACATAGACACAGTTCTCATTAAGAGGAAGATTCACATAATTATGTATGTATTTATATACACGTATATGCACATTACCCTCTACTTTCTGGTGGTCTCTGATGGTAGAAGTAGATGAAATGCTTCTGCTGTTTTCAGGTACTTTCTTAAAGTGTACATTAACCTGTAGCACTGATGCCCTGACAATTCCTTAATATTTTATTCATTTAAAATGCAACTAAATGCTTAATCTCAATTCGGTTGTAGTACCTCTCTGTGAAAGCATTGATAAGATCTCAGACTGAATTTGATGTTGTTATTCACCTTAGTCTTTTCTTAGATATATGTAACCTCAGGTTCTGGTCCTTTCTGGTACAATCTAAAAACAGTGGAAACTATAACATATCTAGAACAAGGTAAAAGACAGTCTGCTGTAAAAATTTGCCCTCTTGGAAAGTAGTGAATAATTTAGATTTAAGAACAGGGTAGACAGAGGAAAGTAAATTACCTTGCAGTGTTATGCAACTTGTCAGGAAAGATTTGAAGAAGTTTCATCTAAATGCTGATGTGGTCCCCATCTTAGAGAGAATCACCAAGCTAACCAACAGCATCTAGGTTGCCTTACCCCTGCAGAGAAGTTTGGATAGGACAAATTTTGCACTCAGCTGGGCTGACTTGTACTGGTAAGGTGGCCAGAGCTGATGTGCTATCTGTTCATATTCTGAACAGAGATTATTTGATATAGCAACAACAGGCATTCAAAAACCAAAACCCAAACAAAACCAACCAACCAAACAAAGCCAAACAAATAAATAAAACCAAACAAAACCTACAAGAGCAGTTTATGCTGCTTTTAATCTTTTTTCTTTCTGGCCTAATGAATCTGGAGCACTTCATTGCAAGCTGAGCAGGACTGCAGAATGAGTGCCCTCATCCAGGAACTGCCCACTCCTCGTGGTGGGGACTAGTTCTAAATATCTCTGCAGAAGCAAGACCTAAAAGCAGCCAACAATAAGGACGGGAACAAGGATTTACGTGGAATTTAGTCTGGCTGGATCCAGGCCAGCTTAATCTGTGTAACTCATTATTTCTGACATCTCTTCTGGCTCTGCCAAATAGATCAGAGTCTGGTGTTGAATTTGTGAAGGGCACATGTACAGAGAGCTGAGTGTGTCCCAAATAAGACTATAATTCATTTTTTTTTTAAAGTAAGGCTCCCGAGCCTCTGTCAATAGTATCTTACACCAATAGTATCTTACACTCTCCCACCACCACCACCACTACAACCCACTATTTGCTGGTTTTGTTCTTCCTTATGAAACAAAGTGGCTTGGTGATGAAACTGACTCTCCTGTGCCAAAAAGAGTAGGGCCTGGCAACCAGGATGAAAGCAGATGGTAAAATGCTTATCAGTAGCAACCCTACATCACTTCTCTACATACTATTTCACATCATAAACTCTGTTCTGTTTTAATTAACTGATCAGTACAATCAGTTGTAAATGGTGTTACAATTCTTTCACAGTCTACCTGTTACTTGAACAGGCACTTCTTTTGTCATCACAGAAAAAGTGTCATGCAAAGATAAAAAGGCCCTTGTCCTTGACTGCAAACGTTGGAAAGTTCTGAGTCTGGAAGTTCAGTTGTAAATCAGTATGCCAGAAATTTCACTAGAAGAGAATTGTGCCGTTGAGCTTTTGAAAGTTTGGAAGCTGAAGAAATAAAGCTGCCTTTGCAGACAGTCTAATGCTGTCATATAGAGTTTTTCTCACTTATTCAGTCAGCAGAGTTTGAACGTAAGATCTTCAAAGCCATAGGGCAGGTTCCTTTCATCTGAGCCAACGGAGTAACCAATAACTGAGGTCGAACCCTTCCCTGTACATTGGCAGCTCTTGGCAGTAGAGATGGCATGTACCTTGCCACCAAGTTATGCAGCAGAAACAGCAGTGAAATACGGGGTGGGGGGTGGGGCTTCTCTCTCTGCCTGGAGCTGGGGTGGGTTTACTAACCCCAGAGCCCTGCATGAATTGTAACCCTATAGGAATTTTATTTGCAAAGTGAGTTTTTGTTGGCTACCTGTGAAGCAAGCGTCTCACTGAGGAATAAGGGCTATAAACTGAGTGGAATTCTGAGCGTAGTGGAAAAGAAATGAGAACAGACCTTTTGTTTCCTGAATCACACCTAAGTGTGCTTTCCTTTCATAAATCAACTTTTTAAGGCTTGTGTTGGGTTTTTGTTCCCTTAGATGCTATTTATTGACACACTGGAGTGCTGTAAATATGTATATGTATGTATAGAAAAAAAGTTAAGAGACAACAGAAAATTGTGCATTAAAAAGCATGGGGCACCAAGGATAACCCTGGAGAGCTCTGTCTGAAAACTGTAGAATGGTTCTTAATTTCAATGATGCTGTTTCTGGTATTAGTTCATTCTTGGTACTAAAATCTTTTTATCAAATAATTAAAAATTTTGTGTTGCTTGTATGTCCTGTTCAAGACATGGTTTAAAGCTAAAGCTGTAGGAAATTCATTGACAGATGTTTCCTAATTTAGAGTCCTGACTATTGGGGCACCATTTCTTATGTTGATAGCTTGGCCACCATCAATTTGAACTCAATGGGAATGAAAGTGTTAAAGGCCCAGTTTGAATTTAGGCTAATACCAGCATACCATTTAGGCACCACTATAGGAAAACAGCAGCATTCTGTGAATAAAAATACTTATTTGTGCCTTTAGAAAAAATGTTAGCATCTAAAATATATGAAGACAACATAATTTGCTTTTACACAATGTTTTTTCTAGCACTTTGTGCAGTACACATTTATTATTTTCTTCTGTAGATTTCAGGAATAGAGAAAATGCATTTATTTTAACAGTAACATAAGAAAATGTACACCTCTAGATGAATATTTGTACATGTATAAACAAAGATCAGATTTTGACAGCTAAAAACTTAATCATTCCTTCCACCCACTATCACCATCAACATAAGGTAGGATAAAAACAACCGCAAGATTGAGCCTCCTGAAACTACCAGCAGCAATCCCAGAGCAGGTCAGTCTGTCCAAGCAGAGAATCTACCTGATGGATAAACCAAAACCAACCCAAACACGTTTATTTCCCTTCTTGCAAGATGCTGAAAGCTTGAGAGGTGACTTCCAGTGCCTATGTCTGTTACCTCCCTTCTGCATTAGTGGCTGGTAATTCATATAATAGCTTAGGTTAGATAACACCTTTAAGAACGTCAAATCCAACCATTGCATTAACCCTGCACTGCCAAGTCAGCACTAAACCCTGTCCC
Organism: Chloroceryle amazona; assembly: GCA_027560015.1. Lineage (NCBI taxonomy): Eukaryota > Metazoa > Chordata > Aves > Coraciiformes > Cerylidae > Chloroceryle > Chloroceryle amazona. The sequence continues at coordinate 29,502 of JANHFX010019750.1, forward strand.
TCAGCACCACATCTCCATGGCTTTGAAACTCCTCCGGGGTTGGGGACTCTGTTGTCCAAAAAAGTGGATTTGTTGCCCATTGTACAATAAATCCAGTTCTTTCACACTCAGGGGAGACACTGCTTATTTATTTCAGGGTTGCACAAGCCTGGGTGTTTGGTGGTTTCCCACAAATCAAGCATACCAAAGGAAATTCTTTGTGTTGTGTTCATTACAAAGTTAGCAATTTACAAGCCCACTCTCTTTATGATGATTGGTTAGTAATTTCCATACAATTATAATACTGCTGACTCCATACTTCCACCACTACACATGCTCAGGGGAAGGGTCTTCACCTGGGCAAGGGTCTTTTTAACCTTCACTGTTAGTATAGCCAACTCACTTAAGGATAGCACTAATCGTTGCTTAGCTGACAGTACAAAACTACATAAAATCAACATAATCTCTAAGTCCATTTGGTTTATATGTTTTCCAGGGTGTCACTTCTTCAGGAGCAGACAGTTCTTGATTAAAAGTTCCTAGACTAACTATATCAACAACTTCAAGGAAGTCTTCTGGTTATATGCAGTAATAGTTATCAAAAGGCCTAACTAAATCTGTAAGCAATGTCTAGGCAGATAACAATTCCCTCTTTGAGACTCATATAGTATGCTTTATCACAGAATCACAGAATATTAGGTCTTGGAAGGGATCTCAAAAGATCTAGTCTAAACCCCCTGCCAGAGCAGGATCACCTAGATCAGGTCACACGGGAACACGTCTCGGTGGGTTTTGAATGTCTCCAGAGAGGGAGACTGAAAACGTTTCTCCTTATGTTTACATGGAAGCTCCTGTGCTCCAGCTTGCACCTGTTGCCCCTTGTCCTATCATTGGACATCACTGAGAAGAGCCTGGATCCATCCTCTTGACACTAGCCCTTTACATATTTATAAAAGTAATGAGGTCCCTCCTCAGTCTCCTCTTCTACAGGCTAAAGAGACCCAGCTCCCTTAGCCTTTCCTCCTAAGGGAGATGTTCCACTCCCTTCATAGTCTTTGTGTCTTTGCATTGGACTCTTTTGAGCAGTTCCCTGGCCTGCTTCTGCTGAGTGATTCAGAATTGGACACAATATTCCAGGTGCAGCCTCACCAGGGTGGAGTAGAGGGGGAGGAGAACCTCTCTCGACCTACTAACCACAGTCCCTCTAGTACACCCCAGGATACTATTGGCCGTCTTGGCCACAAGGGCACATTGCTGGCTCATGGTCATCCTGCTGTCCACCAGGACACCCAGGTCCCTTTCCCCTCCGCTGCTTTCCAACAGGTCAGTCCCTATCCTATACTGGTACCTGGGGTTGCTCTTTCCTAGACGCAAGACTCTGTACTTGCCATTATTATATTTCATTAGATTTCTCCCCATCCAGCTCTCCAGCCTGTCCATGTAATGCTGGATGGCAGCACAGCCTGCTGGTGTGTCAGCCACTCCGCCCAGTTTGGTGTTGTCATCAAACCTGCAGACAGTGCACTCTATTCCCTCATCCAGGTCGTTGATGAATATATTGAATAATACTGGTCCCAGTACCAACCCTTGAGAGATGCCAATAAATACAGGACTCTAATTAGACTCTCTGCCATTGACCACAACTCTCTGACTTCTACCCCTCAGGCAGTTCACAGTCTAACTCACTACCCAATCATCATTACATTAGTCTCGTTTTAGAAGCTTACAAATGCAGTTCAAAGTGCATTGGAAAGTCACAGATATGCATACAAAGGGTGAGTGGTGCTACTATCAATCACATCAGTATTCTCTTAACCTGTGAACTAAGACCAAGAAACCAGGACATCTCCATGTTCCTTCAAATCCCAAAGAGCTATTGTCCTCTTGGAACTCATGTAATATTCTGTTTCCAGATTTCCCTTAGATTAGTAGTAATTCTTCCACTCTCGTCTAGGTACACACAGCAGCTGGTGTGAATCACTGTGCATACTCCTCCTTGAGGGGATGGTAACATGTCTAAAGCCATTCTGGTCTGAGTGGTTATTTTAACAATTTCAGAGACCTCTTGTCATAAAGCAATGATAGCATCTGTGGTTTTACTTGCTATCCATTCCACAAGTGTGGAGATGTTGACTGTGGACTTATTCACTTTACTCCTAGCCAAAGAATAAACCAACTGACAAAAGAGTCACATTTTATAGGTACATACCTTCCAAACATTTCCAAGTGAAGATTGTAATTCCAAGATTCAGAGCATTTTTCCTGGTTCCATCTATTTATCTGACTCAGGTAAATGAGGAAAGAAATCAGCCACCCTATCCCGCTTGTTAATTAGGTTTTTAGAAACCTTGTATGCCTGTGTAGGTACTAAAGGAACAGTATCGATGTTATCCTTAAAAAAACCCAGTACAAGTAAATCTCCCCTTGTGTACAATCGGAACATAAAATCGATTCAGTATTAGTCCAAGTACAGTTCATTAATCTCTGCATATTTTCAGCTTCAAAGGTTGAACTTGCTCAACTTTCCAGGTCTCTGGAGGGGTCATCTTTATTCAGGTTGAGTGGATCCAGGAATCAACTCACTAAAGTTTCACAGCAGTGTGTGTTGTCAGTAGCACAAGATAAGGACCCTTCCACTTTTCTACCAGTGGCTTCTCTTTCCAGGTTCGCAGATACGCCTGGTCCCCCAGTTTAGATGAATTTACTGGTGAGTCCAGAGGTACATGAGCTTTCAGTTGAAAGTACTTACGGAGAGAAGTGAGAACTCTTGCCATGGACTAGAGACAATGACTCAAAATCTAGCTGCCCTTAAGATGCATTTGGGTTTCTCTCCCCATTAAATTTACAGTGCAAGGTTTCCCATACAAAATCTCAAATGGGCTGACTCCTCTAACCTTGGGGTTATTCTAATCCTCTATAATGCTAAAGATAAAACCTCTATCCATTTCATCTGGGTCTCCTAACACCAATCTGCCTCTTTATCCTCTGATTCATCCTTTCTATTCTACTAGATTGTGTTCTCCATGGACTATGTAAATCCCACCTAATTTGTGAAAATCTTGACACCTCCTGAAGTAATTCTTCAATGAAATGATGTCCCCTATCTGAAGAGAACCTTTCTGGTACCCCAAACCTAGGTGTAATTTCTTATAACAGATTTTTTACCAATTCTCTTGCCTTACTGGTGTTACATGGGAAAGCTTCAGGCCATCCTGAAAAAAGTACCAACAGTTACCAACAATTACCAACAAGTACCAACAATTATCAAATACCTATACCCATTATCATAGAATCCTAGAATTATTATGGTTGGAAAGGACCTCCAGGATCATCAAGTCCAACCATCATCTCAACATCTCCCTAACCAGTAGACCACAGCCTCAAGTGCTACATCTTCTCATTTTTTAAACCACTCCAGGGATGGTGACTCCACCCCCTCCCTGGGCAGCCTGTTCCAGTGCCCAACCACTCTCTCAGTGAAGAATTTCTTCCTGATATCCAATCTAAACCTCCCCTGATGCAACTTGAGGCCATTTCCTCTCCTTTTATCATCAGTAATTTGGGAGAAGAGACCAACCCCAGCCTCGCTACAACCTCCTTTTAGGTAGCTGTAGAGAGCAGTTTATGCAGTCTATTTAGATACAGGGATAAAATTGAACACTGAATAAAGTTCCATTCACAAAACAAGACAAAATAGTCACCAGAAAAAAAAAAAAAAGACAATTGCATCTGTATCATGATGTGTATGCACTGCGGGATTACTGTAATGCATGTGGACAGTCATAATCCTGGCATTTCCAAACTTCTGAGCACCCAATTTTGTGATATTAACAGAACTTAAATGATTTAGTTGAATGGAGTAATGCTGTAAAAAAGGGCTCTTTGAAATGCAATCAGTGGCTCAGAGCAGCAGATAGAATGTGTATTCCCATCTTCGATTGACTTGAATGGCAGGCAGGGCTGAATCTGGCAGTGCGCTGTGAAGGTGGCACCCGGTGTTTTTAAGAGGTGTGGTGGCAAGGGAACATGATGAAAGTTCACGAGGACAAGTGTAGAGTCCTGTACCTGGGGAGGAATAACCCCCTGCACTAGAACAGAGGAGGGGTTGATCTGCTGGAAAGCAGCTCCAAGGAGAGGGACCTTGGAGTGCTGGTGGACAATAAGTTCTCCATGGGACAGCAGTGGGAACTTGTGGCCAGGAAGGCCAATGGTCTCCTGGGGGGCATGGAGAAGAGTGTGGGCAGCAGGGCCAGGGAGGTTCTCCTGCCCCTCTACTCTGCACTGGTGAGACCACATCTGGAGTGTTGTGTCCAGTGCTGGGCTCCCCAGTTCAAGAGGGACAGGGAAATACTGGAGAGAGTCCAGGGGAGGCTGGGAGGATGCTGAAGGGGCTGGAACATCTCTGTGCTGAGGAAAGGCTGAGAGCCCTGGGGCTGTTTAGCCTGGGGAAGAGCAGCCTGAGAGGGGAGCTGAGAAGTGGTTCCAAATCTCTGCAGTGTGGGGATCAAGAAGATGGGGCCAGGCTCTTGTCGGTGCTGCCCTGGGATAGGATAAGGGGCAGTGGTCACAAACTGGAACACTGCAAGTTCCACCTCAATGTGAGGAGAAACTTTGCTGTGAGGAGCCCTGGCCCAGGCTGCCCAGAGCGGTTGTGGAGTCTCCTTCTCTGGAGACTTCCAGTACCCATCTGGATGCATTCCTGGGTAGCCTGCCCTGGGTGCTCCTGCTCTGGCAGGGGTGTTGAATGAGGTGAACTCCAGAGGTTCCTTCTAATCCCCCCCACTCTGTGAAGAGAAGCAGGTCCTGTCTCTATGTGTTAAAATACTACCGTATGGCTCTTACCTCAAAACCTCTTCAAAGCTTTCAATTAAGCAAAGAGTTCAGCACAGCTCTGCAGAATCCTTTCCCTGCTATCTCGAATTTAAGACCCTCTTCTGTTGGTAGCTGTGAAGATGAAGTAGCTGTGTTTTAATTATGCCGCTGTCATCTCGAGAAGTACCCGGACGTTTGGCACTGGCAGGGAGGCAGAGGTGTACTGTGTAAAGATTACAACTATGAGCATGTTGTGAATAGCACTGGCATATCTAAATTATTCCTAAGTATTCTTTTCCATGTGCTTTTTTTTTTTTGTATCCCCACGATTATTTGGGGACTGCTTCATTAGTGACTAGTACCTAGACCTGGGAAATACTTTGTTCTATCAACCAAGAAGATCAGCTCTTGCTCTTTGTACCGTGCGGTTTCCTCTAACGTGAAGAGGCTAGCAAATGGTAGCAAATAATTTCTTTCCTTGCTTCATTAAAGGCATCGTCAGAACGTTTTTCACAGCAGTTTTGACACCTTTGGTAACTCCATATTCTGCACAGAACGGCGCGTACTCATTTCATCAAAGCTGATATATGCAAACTTTTGTTGTGCTAATGGAAGCTCCCTCAGGGTGCTCTGTGGCACCAGCACAAATTTGAACATTTTGACTTCTGCGCTGCTGGATTTTGTGTATGTCACCTAAAAAGCAGCAAGAATTTGGTTTCTTTTTCTTTTGTTGTTATTGCTAGTTCTTTGTTCCTTCAAAGGCTTTTCAAGGCATTTTCCTCTTATTTTTGTGGATGCACTGATTTCTTTCCATGATTTGAAGTCAGGTGAAGATTTTCTCTGTTACTTTTTGAACTGGCAGGTTTTGTTGAGCTTTCAAAGGCACTGCAAGATACAGGGTTGTGTCGTTACCAACACTGTCAGATCCTTTCTGCAATAACAAAAGAGCCAGCCAAAGACTCTCTATAACAAGATGAGAATTTATCGTGGATGTGCAGAAACCCTGCCTAAGGTTTCTCCTCATTCCTCTTGGTGTATCAAGTACCAACATGACAATAGCATTGTTATAAGTAGTACATGAGAGTCATGTTGCCTATGCAAAGGAATCTCCAGGAGATGATAGAGCAGTTTGGTGGAGGTTGGTACCTTCTCCCAAGGAATAAGGAATAGGACAAGAGCATATGGCCTCAGGTTTGGCCAGGGAGGTGATGGAATCGCCATCCTTGGAGGTGTTTAAAAAAAGTCTAGGTGTGGCACTTCAGGACACGGTGGTGTCCATATATTTTTTATAATATTTAGAAGATGTTTGGACTTGGTGATCCCGAAGGTCATTTCCAACCTTAATGATTCTATGATTCTAAGTTGCACCAGGGGAGGTTTAGGTTGGACACGAGGAGCCATTTATTTCCCAAAAGGGTTCTCAAACCCTGGGAGAGGCTGCCCAGGGCAGTGGTGGAGTCCCCATGCCTGGATGGAGTTAAAAGCTGTGGAGATGTTGTCTAGATGGACATGGATTAGTGGTGACCTGGCAGTGCTGGTTTAATGGTTGGACTTGTTGATCTCTTCCTACCAGAATGGTTCTATGACTCTATATAAAAAATATTTTCATTTTTAGATATAAACTTTCTACCAGATAGCTTCAGTGGCTCAATCTACCTTCTGCCAGGTTGCACGTGAACCTTTTCTGATGTTTGTGTTTCAGTTGACAGTGTGTTCCCTGAAGCTGGAGTGATGTGTCAGTAAAGGCTGCATTTAGGGTTAGGATCCCTTAGATGTAAGGAAGAAGTTCTTTATCATGAGGGTGGTGGAGCACTGGTGGTTGCTCAGGGAGGTGGTTGAGGCCCCATCCCTGGACACATTCAAGGTGAAGCTTGATGAGGCTCTGAGAACCCTGCCCTAGTTGAGGATGTCCCTGCTTAGTGCAGGGTGGGTTGCACCAGATGACCTCTGAAGGTCCCTTCCAACCCAGACAGGTCTATGATTCTGTGATCCCCGCAGGAAGGAAAAAAGAAGCATTGGATCAGCACAGTGGTTCCTATCAAAAAAAGCAAATAAAAAAAGGGGTTTGCAACACAGTTCAGAAGGATCAGTACAAATGGAAGTGACCCCCCCCCCAAGTTAAAAGGGGAAAAGCAGGGAATTTTGAAGCAGTGAAGTCATAGGTTTCTTCTAGAAGAAACTTGTGAGCAAAGACCGTCCTAAGTGGCATTGCAGATACTGAGATGTGAGAGCAAAAGCCTGTCAGCTTGGGTGACTGCTCTAATAAACCCAGGAATCTGAAGGGAAGCAGAACGTTTGAAAGCTGAGAAACCCAGTGTGACTTCATTGACTCCCCTGGTTTTAGCTGGTAAAAAGGTCCATGTCTGTTCTCTACACCACAATAAATAATCCTGTCTTCAGTACAAGTTATGACTTCAAAAGTTCCCAGTTTAAATTCTAGGACCAAGGGTCTACGACTCTATTTTAAACTAGATATCTATGATTCTATTTTAAACTAGATATCTAGAAATGTTTAATTTTTTTTTTACTTTAAAAGGTTGGACCAGATGATCCTTGAGGTCCCTTCCAACCTGGTATTCTATGTTTCTATATGACACTTTATTTTATCACTTGGGAATTTTTGACAGCTTGCAGCCTTAAACCTGAGGTTAAATGCACCAGCAAGATACAATGTCACATGACATGATTTTATGGTAGTAGAATGAAGATTAACTTGTTCCTTCTGCTTAAAAATAGACTGATACTTGCAGTTCAGTTTCTTAAAAATATAGAGACTTTTTCTAGTGCAGGTTTTTTTTTTTCAGTCCATCTCTGGGTTACTGGGCACATCGTCCTCTAAATGTGACCCATAAGATTGGAGAAATAATATATTTCATGGAGAAATACGCCGTGCATTAATTTTCTCTTTCATTGACACGTTCTGTTTGCTTTGCCTAAGTAACTACTGAGAGCAAAACGATTCCATTTTAAAGATGTGAAAAATGTTATTGTACCTTACAGGTGGTAAATATTCACTCTGCTATATATTTACAAAATTATTTATCCGGTGTTGGTTGTGAAGCTTCCTTTTAGGGAAAAAAAATCTCTTTTCAGAGTATTTAACATTTGTTCTCAGAGGTCGTGTTGTGCATATAAATATTTCTTTTCCTGGAAAAGTGTTTTAAAATTGAATCTCCCTTCGACAAAGTCAAAGCAAATTTTCCTTTTCATTTGAACTGCAGCAGAACTGGGTCAGTATATCTCGGATTATATTGTGATTGACATTTCAAACCAGGTAGAGGCTTAAAAAATCCCCAAACCCCAAAGAATTTAAGGACTGAAATGGATTTAATTGCAATAGTTAAATAGGTGAAGGCACGATTTGCTAATTTTAGGAATTTTCCAAAAAGAACACCTGCAAAGTCACGATGAGGGGACCTTTAACTTAGGTATTTTAAGTTCGGTCCCAGACAAAAGGAGCGAATGAATATTCACTGAAGTTATTTTCAGCAAACTAAATAAATAACTTGGAACTAGAATCAAGGTAATGATTTAGAAAAAAATATTTGGCATATAGCTTGCTATCAACTCCTTGCTTGCTGCAATTTTGACTTTCATTTTTCAGAGTTTTAATGTCATCTTCTGAATAACTCTTTAGATTTACGTAGGAATAAAGGATTAAAATGCTATTTTCAGGGTTGGTGTTTCTTTCACAGCAGCAATCGATGAGGAACATTCACCGTCTGCAACAACTCTACAGTTCCAAACTAGAGGAAAAAGTCTTCTTAAAGGAGCTGCTATAGAGAGTTTGAGCAGAGAAAATGGCATTAAAACTGTGAAGAAAAGAGGCAGAACTTTCAAAATATACTTATTCTGCTTCTCTGTGTAAAAATTCAGTACCACCTTACATTCCTCAGGAGTAATTTCTGTGAAAACCAAGGAGCAGCTCTGTAAAGATTTGAGAAACCATACATCAGGATTGGTGTAACATCCCCCTGTGCTGTATGCTTCATATACAGCTAAACTAGGAGAAATGGTTGCTGTCCAAAAGCAGATGTACTAAGACAAGTAGAAGTATTGGAATGGAAAAAAGAGAAAAAAATGGTGCCTCAGGCTGTGCTTGTGCTGGTAAAGTAAATAGCTGAGACCTGAAACTCGTGTTCCTAGAACAGTAGAATCATAAAGTGGTTTGGGTTGGAAGGGACCTTTAAAAGTCATCAAGCCCAAGTCCTCTGCAGGGAGCAGGGCCATCTGCAACCAGAGCAGGGTGCTCAGAGCCCTGGCCACCTCCCCTGCAGTGGGGCCAGGGATGGGGCAGCCACCACCTCTCGGGGCAGTCTGGGCCAGGCTCTCCCCATCCTCAGCACC
>JANHFX010019750.1:38739-62371 GCA_027560015.1 Chloroceryle amazona
TTGCTGTGTGGGCTGCCCTGGGTGATCCTGCTCTGGCAGGGGGGTTGGACTCGATGATCTCCAGAGGTCCCTTCCAATTCCTACCATTCTGTGATTCTATGACTGGGGAGAGAGTGAGAAAAGAGGTGCCACTTTTTCATTAGATCATTGTTTGATTTTTACAGGGGCATACACCTGTCAGCTAACACGTTAAACCAAACTGGTAGCACTTTTAAATGTTTTTCTAACACATCTGTCTCTATCACACCAGCATACAGTGCATATTTAGGGAACTGTGTATTCATGTAGCATGAGATAAAGTTTTTCAGGAGTATCTTCTTCAGGCTATCAGCCAGAACCTTTTCAGCATTACTTGTTGGGTATGAACACAGCTTTTATTACGTAGACCCACTGAGTGATTTGGATGGAAGCCAACCTTTAAAAGTCCAACCCCCTTGCCACAGGCAGGGACAGCTTTCACTAGATCAGGCTGCTCAAAGCTCCATCCAGCAGCACCTGGAACGTGTTTGCTTATGGTACTATACTGAGAGGTCTTACTGACTCAGTCGAGGGACAGGTGGCCGTGCAGAAGGACCTGGACTGGAGCACCGGGCAACCACCGGTGATGTGAAACTGAACAAGAACTAATGTTGGATTCTGCACCTGGGGCTGAGTCTAAACTGGGAGAGGAGTGTCTGGAGAACAGCCCTGCAGAAAGGGATCTGGGGGTGCTGGTTGGCAGCAGGCTCCACAGGAGTCAGCAGGGTGCCCTGGCAGCCAGGAGGGAAAAGCACATCTGGGGTGCATCAAACACAGCAAAACCAGCAGGTCGAGAGAGGGGGTTGTCCCACTGCATTTATTGGCCTCACCCTGAGCAGCTGGTGTGGCCTCACCTTGAGTACTCAGTGCAGTTCTGGGCTCAAAGTTCTAAAAGCATGTTACGGTACTTGAATGTGTCCTGAGGAGGGCACTGAAGCTGATGGAAAGAGTGGAAGGAATGTCCTCTGAGGAGCTCACTGGCTTTGTCTGCTTTGGAGAGAAGGAAGCTAAGTGGTGACCTCATTGCTCTCTACAGCTTCCTGAGGAGGGGAAGCAGAGAGGGAGATGCTGATCTCTTCCTGGGATCATGTGGAAGAGACTCAAAGCTGCATCCCTCAGGGAAGGTTCAGAATTGACATGAGGAAACATTTCTTTACCAAGAAGGTGGCCAAACCTTAGAACAGGCATCTTACAGAAGTGGTCAATGCCCCCATGGCAGTCAGTGTTGGAGAGGCATTTGGATAACACCCTTAGTAACGTGCTTTAACTTCTGGGCAGCCCTGAAGTAGTCCAGCAGTTGGACTTGATGGCTCTAGGTCCCTTCCAACTCAAATATTCCATTCCATTCCATTCCATTCCATTCCATTCCATTCCATTCCATTCTACAAGCCCTGGTAAAAAGTCTCTCTGTGTTTCTTATAAGCCCTCTTCATACATCCTGAAAGGCTGCAATAATATCTTCCAGAGCCCTCTGTTCTCCAGGCTGAACAATCCCAATCCTCTCAGCCTGTCTTCACAGGAGAGATGTTCCATCCCTCTGATCATTTCTGTGGTGTCCTCTGGACTCATTCTAAATGGTCCCTGTCCTTCTTGGGCTGTAGGCCCCAGAGCTGGATGCAGTACTTCAGGTGTGTCTCATGAAGGCAGAGTAGAGGGGAAGAATCACCTCCCTTGACCTGCTGGCTGTGTTTTTTTCTCTGCAGCCCAGGATACAATTAGCTTTCTGAGCTGCAAGTCCATGTCCAATTTTTCATCCACTAATATCGCCACGTCCTTCTCCACAGGGTTGCTCTCAATCCATTCATCTCCCTGTACTGATACTGGTAATTGCCTGGACCCAGGGGCAGGACCTTGCACTTGGCCTTGTTCATGAGGTTCACATGAGCTGACTTCTTCAGCCTGTCAAGCACGCTCTGGATGGCAAGCCCTTCCCCCTAGCATATCAGCTGCATCCCTCAGCTTGGTGTGACATTCAGGCTCGCTGAGGGTGCACTCAATCCCACTGTTAATATCAGTAATATCACTGATACTGAACAGCATCAGTCCCAGTACAGACCACTGGGGGACTGGCAATTAAGCCATTGACTACAATGCTTTGGATGCCACCAGCCAGCCCCTTCCTTACCCATTATATCCATGTCTCTTCAATTTAGAGACAAGGATGTTGTGTGGGACCTTGCGAAAAGCCTTACAAAAGCTGACATAGACGAGATCAGTTTCTCTTCCCTTGCCCACTGATGCAATCGCTCCATCACAGAAGCTACTGGGTTAAACAGGCAAACCAGCAGATTAGTCAGGCTGTGACATAGTCATGTACTAACTAAATGCAGTCAGTGTGCTGTACCACAGCTACTTGTCCTAGCTGCAGAAATGTTGGAATGAATCTGCAGAATCTGCAGAGACAGCTCAGTCACACCCCTCCAAGGGACCTGCTGTTCTTTATCCTGTGTTCATTTTTAATTTCAATCAGAATAGAAACATGGGCTACTGACAGTTAGGTCAGCCCTCCTCTCAGTGTTCAAGCCTTGGAAACCTCTACAGATGGGGGTGCCACAACCTCCCTGGGCTAATTCCAGGGTTGGGACAAGAAATGTTTCTTAATGATCAACCTGAACAACCTGCAATTTGTGGCCATCATCCTTCATTTTACCATCTGCCACTACTGAGAAATGTTTGGTCCTGTTAGATTTGTAATTAACCTTGAAGTAGCTCTAAACTGCCATGAGATTGTCCCCCAGGCTCCTCTTCACTAGACTGAGCCAACTGAGCTTTCTCACATCTTGGGTGTACCCCACCCAGTACCACAGATCTTCCCTCTCGCTTCTCTGAGTAGTTTCTGTGTTGCTGTTCCTCACCTTCCCAAACTGTGCCGGTGTGCACACAGGTTAGAAGAGTCTCTGCTTGGGAGGACTGAGGTTAAAAGACATAGAGCATTTCAGCCTTTTCCATGTTGTCTACCAATAAGTTGAACACATCGTTCATCAATGGCCCCGTATTTTCTCTTGACCTCCTTGCTGTTACTCCACTCAAAAATATTCTTATTGGTGACCTTTATAACCTTATGAAGCTTTAGTTCCAGCTTGGCTTTGACCTTCCTGATTTTACCCAGAATAGCCTTACTTACGCTTTTCCTTTTCCACCTGCATTGTTTCCCCTCTTGCACAATTTCTTTTTGCCTTTTGGTTTGATGGCAAAGCAGGGAACCCCACCTACCCTGCTTCTCTTCTGCCTTGAATAAGCCAATGCCACTCCACCAGAGTCCAAGCCACAACTCTGCTGCTGACCTTTCTTCAGATCCTCAATGTGACGTGGTGGTCACAGCAACCCAAACTGCTGTCTACGGTCGTATTTACCAGCACTTCCTCCCTGTTTGTGAGAAGCAGGTCAAGGGGTGTATTACCTGGTCAGTTTGTCTAGCATTTGCATTCAGAAATTGTTGGGGAACCTTGGAAACTCATGGACTGCTGGCACAATCTTGTTTACTGTCCTTGGAGACATCTGGGTTATTGAAATTCCACATGAGGGCAATTCCAATTGAGGGGCTTCTCATAGTTGTGTATAGGTCATCCAAGTCACCCTTTTAGTCAGGGAAGCTGTAGCAAGCTGGTAGAAGCCTGAGTAATCAGAAAGCATTGTTTCTATTCATAGATTTGGCATCCTTGGTTTTGAAGAACTTCTGATACTCCAATGATGTAGCTTTGTTACAAATAACACACAGCTCCTCAAAATTGACTTATTTTTCCCAACAGCCACCTCCAGCCAGGTAACACCTGCTACCCCTAATGCCAGCTCCTCCACAGAGCACCCTTCCCATGCAGTTAAGTAGCAGAGCAGCCTTTCACTGGCTGAACGCCTTGGGGAAGCACTTCAGAGGTCAAGCATCACAGTTGTGAGGACTGGCATCATGGGAGAACTGAGCACTGTTACTCCCAGCCCTGCCCTGAAATCACTCTGGTTTAAATGTCAAGGTACACACGAAGAAAGAAATTTCCTTACAAAATGCGTGTACAGATCCAGAAGGTGCAGCATCTGTGGGAACAGTTCAAACCAGATTAAAAGAGAAGTTCCCCGTTGCTGTTTCTTCCCTCGGCATCTCAGCTTTCTCCCACTTTGAAGGTAGTGCGCTGCTTGCTCTTCACAACCTCCTGACCTCAGCCAGCAGTTCTGCACCCTTGGGTTTGCCTTCATGGGAAATGGTCTGCAACTAGGGATTGCCACCTCTCTTTGTCCTCTAGAAATGGTTATGGTTCTTTAGATTAATATTCTTCTGCGGTCCTCTGGAGAAATTTTTTAATGCTTCCATTAAATAAAAAGGATTTTTGATCTTTGTCCTAAATAATGAGGGACTGTCTGGTCCCACTGTGGAAACACTTAACCTACCACAAACCTGAGTTTGTTAATAACTGACCAGATAATGTCTGGGTATCTCCCAAGCAGTTTGTTAGCTCACAGCAGAACAGAATTTCTTGAGCATTATTCAACTCCTGGTCAAAGCTGGTTTATATGAACCCTGTATTATATGCAACCATACCTTTTACAGCTAGAACTAATGCACGCAGCACATTTCTGGTTTGTGTTGAAGACCAGACACAAAGGTGGTGATGAGAGTGTGGGTAGCTGCAAAATATTATGACATTTCAAAGCATGTGAGACACCCCACTACGTTCAGTTCTGTCAACTGATAGAACAGTCTTCTGTAAATCAAAACAAGGTTTATTGGATAGCTGTACAAAGTCCCCTGCTCATGGACACTGAGCACATCTGGATCCCCTTCTGACAAGTTCAGTTCTTCCTGTGTTTTGTGTAGGAGCCTAGTCAACCCGAAGTTTGAATTCCCCGGAGAGAAGTGTCTCAGTTTCAGGAGGACAGGGACAGGAACTGCTGATTGGAACACCATGTGGTGAGGGAATGCAAAAGGCAGGATGAGAAGTTAGCCTTTGCAGACCCTCTGGATCCTTCTTCCCAAGCACGCAGAAGCAGGTCAGCACCCAGAGTGAGGGACAGGACAGAGCTCACAATAACAGCTAGAGTCAAGCATGGGGGAATGAGATGTTGGGTTGAAGGACATTAAAAGCACGAGTGCTTGTGTGCGTATAACAGCAGCAGCAGTAGTCCAACAGAAGACACAGGAAGCAAGAAAGCTGAGGTGAGTGGAAAAGACTTGGAGGCACTGGTCCAGGCCACACTCTTCTCTACCCGTATTGCCTTGCCACAGTCTCACTCGGGCAAAAGGGCTACAGGGCTGCCCTCCCTTGCTTGTGGTTATGTAAAGTGTATTTATCAAGTAGATTGTTTCATGTTATGTATGTGGTTCTGGGGATAAACAAGTGAACTTCACTGGGTCCCATGCAGAGCAAAAAGACCATTTGCTCAATGGGTTAGCGATTTGCTCGTAGCTTAACTAAGCATTAGGGAAGCTGCCGACTCCATATACTGTTCAGAAAGCTATTAACCACTTCTAACGATGCCGAAGGGGCGTAAGCATTTCCAAAGGGGTGAAGGCTGTCAACACTGGGGCTCTGAAAATAGCCTGTTCTGTCAGTGGAGGAGGAGGAATGCAAGAGAACATCACAAACCACATGAGTTTGGTAAGAGGCTGGTCCTTGGTGTTGTAATCAGGCTAAAAGGAGAAAAAGAGAGATCTTTTATATTTCTTATGAGTGGAGGCAGATAAATTGTATTTTTCTGTAGTTATGGCACTTCTGTCTGTTCTGCCTTTCTCAGATCTCACAAATAAATCCTCTGTTCATTTTAACTGGCTGCAGTTAAGGGTGACTTAAACTGATACCTTGAGAGACCTCTCCCCTCAGGAGACGGCAAGCGTTGTCACTGGGAACCTGGACCATGGTGCAGAGCACTTTACCTGAGTGGCTGATGTGTGGGTCTCTGAGCTAGATGAGCCAGACAGGGAGCAAATAATGCACAGTTCTGAGTGATAAAAATAAATCTAAAAGTGACCAAGATGAGTTAGGAATGTTGTCTGTTACATTGAGGGGTAGAGGAGCACTCCCTGAACACAAGACTCTCTCAGGAGTGGAGACACTAGAAGCTAGAGGAGGTGCCTAACTTCTGGTAGATGTCTTTCCATGTTCAGATGCTCTGCTGTGAAGGATGACAGCAGTAGAAAACATGACTCCTGCCCTCAGGTCCTACATTTTTTGTCTTGAACTCGGCTGACATATTTTCCCCTCACAGACCCTGAGAAGGACATGGCCATCACAGTTGAGCTGAAGGTCAGAGCACAGTCAGAGCAGAGCAGCTCCACAGAGCAAGGGCAGCCAGGAGTGGAGTGGCCAGCAAGTCAGGCAGACCTCCACAGGACAGGGTCTCATAGCACTTGAGCAAGATGACAGGAGCAGAGGTCTTGGTAACCATAGGCAGTTGTGCTCCAGCAGTCACCATACAGGTCCATAGGGACAAGGCAGGTCTGAGGTCAAGTCAGAAGAACAAGTCAGCCCGTCAGAGGCAAGATGTCTGGTAGAACTCCCACTACAGGAACCAATGCAGCATGAACTAGGTTACGAGGCACTAGAAAATCCAAACAAGAGCAAGCTGTTCTGCAAGCCCCAGCTGTGGATGAAGACATCAGGGATGCTTTTACCTTATTAGATACTGAAGCCCACCATGATAAAATATCGTCCGTAAGAAAATGGACAATAGATATTGTTCATAAGAAAGTCCATCTATTCCTAAACCTATTTGATCCTTTTCACTTGCATTATTCTTTCCTCTCTTTTCTTCACATTCATATAGGTGTCAAGGGATGTCCAGCTTGGCTGCAGTGATCTCGAACACTTCTGTGTCTGATCTTGCATTATCTTAAGCCTGAAGGAGCATCCATATCAAGTCGAGTTCAAAGTGTGTCTGCTCACCCCAATGATGCCAATGTCATCATCATAGACTTCAGTCCAGATATGCAAATGGCTCGCATATGATATTGAGTTTGCTTCAACAATCATATTTCCATGTAAGGTCACAAAAAGCAGAACATTTAAAGCCTTCACCAACACCCTTGGGACTGCAGGTCTGAATTCATCAACTATCAAGCCCACTGGGTGATTCCCTCTTTGAGCCTCTTGGAACCTATCTCCACATTTTACACAGAAGAAGTTAGGCTCCCACGTGGCTGACGGAGTGAGGCAGGTACCTTCAGGACAGTTGCTGTAACTCATGGTGGAACTCAAACACTTCTCTTTTAAATATGTCTCATGCTCATCTAGGCTTTTGCTCATCTAAGTTATTGATAAGCCTTCTTCTGATGGGGAATCGGGAAGACCAGTTCTTTAGCCCAAACATCCTCAACATGAACTTCCCAGGCACTATTTATCTCACTGATAGTTGTTCAAGCAACTGTACCAGCCTCTTTGGGACTGGCAGCTTTGGGACCCGCTTGCAGACAGGACTTTGATAGTTGGATTAATCTTAGGAATAGATTCAGAGTCTGCTAGCTAGGTGTGAAACAGCTCCTCCAAGAAGTTTTGAAGCACCCAAGTAGGATGAGAACTCCAGAGATCTATGATGAGGATGAAGAAATGTTGTGTCTGAAGGGCTTTTATATTAGCAGCTCCAAACACATCCCTGGTATTACAAATATGATCAGAAGGAGGCTTCTCAAACCACCCCCAGGTGCTGCGCTTTGAAGAAATACATGCTTCCTGATCATCACCATGCTGTTCCTCCTGTGCTGTGCTGGCATTGAATTCAGTCAGATCTGCTCAGCTGCATTAAGCCCAGCTTCACAACAATCTCACATTTTTTTCACAGTTTTTTGTTAGCCATGAATTTACTCCCGTCTGTGACCTCTACAATTTTCCTGCAACTCCAGCAGCCTCCATTTGGACCTCGCTAGCCCAACCCCAGCATGAGGCAAACTATTGGGATAAGATAACGTGCAGACCCTAATCTTGACAAGGTGGTCTTGGAAGAATCATCTAAATCAGCCTCTTCATCTGTCTTCTTTGCAAGCAATAATTAGAATTTAAAGAAAAGAAATTGTATGCACCTAAATTATTCCAAATTTGCTGTGATACATTGACAGAACCGATTCATTCTTTTTCCAACCCAGATATTTATAGTTCAGACCAGCCACCATGGAGTTATCTCCTTGCTGCACTGTCAGCTAACCTGTGGACCTCTCACACTCAACATAAACTGAATCTCTCACAAAATACAAGATAAACCTGCCTGTTTGCTTTAGGAATATGTCAAGACGAGACACCTGAAAGGTTGTATAATGGAATAATCTCTTATTAAACTTTTTAGGTAGTGTGGCCTGGATTTCTATGTCAACTTCGGGAGAGGGAGCAGCACCACAACCATTTCTAACCCACCTGAAACATCTCATTTCTAAGAGCAAGTCTGCCAGTCATCAGTAGTGGGCATTCGGGAGTGTTGTGATTCCACGGTAAGTGACCTTTAGTTAATTAATTAATTACAATTATTATTATTTTTATTTTATTTTTTCTGCCAGCAATATTTCATGAAGCCTCTGAATCCATACTAGAGATGGGACTGTTTAGGCTGTTACAGAGTTAAAGCACTATGACTGTAAATTCAAATGTCTTCTCTTGTGCAGAGGGCAAAGGAGTTCCAAACCTATAAATATTCAAATAGGTTTATTATGTTTTTAAAAAGAAACTTAGCAGTTGTTGAGATTGACCATGAAGACAGAGAACTATATTTAATGAAATTGTGTTTCCCAATGGAATTCTCAAACTAGAATTATTTGCACCTACTGAGAAATTGTTTTCCTGGATTGCTGTGCACATTTAATGATGAATATTTTTTGACCAGATATATTTAATCTTGCTAGACATGCTTTTTTCAAATCTGGCAAAAATGTTTCTAGTGCAAATGAAACTGAACGTTTGCTGGTGACATTTGAGATTCAGAAATATCAGATAAATTCTAAAATTAATTTGATTAATGTTGACTGTGAATTAGTGCCTGACATACTAATCAGTGGATGGACTTGGAAAGATTCCTCATTCTTTTCTTGTTACCTTTACTTCTTAATTTGTCTAAATTATTACTTCTTTTCTACAACATGACCTGGATTTTTAAGATCCATCTTTCTTTTGGCCAAATAAGTCTGGCAGTAATTTTAAATCTTTTTTAGGTGAATTGGTACATAAATTTTAAATTTTTGTAGGTAAAAATATCCTGATAAACATTGTTTTGTTTAGTAAAGTGATCTTGCTTCAGCTATAATTAAGAAGTAATTGTAATGATTTTTTCCTCTGAACATTCTTACATTATGCTCATATAAAAAAAAATAAATCCATATAGAATATGAGGAGAGGTAATTTCATTAAGCATCCAAACTAATACAACTGATTTATATCAAGGACCAGTTAATTCGGCCTAGATACTGTATTCTGTCACATGACATGATCTATTGGTTTTATTAATATCACCCAGTGAGGACTGAGGCTAGAGACTGACTTGCTACCACACCATACTGGCACGTAACCATTTCTAATGTGTCTCATGTCAGCACAGATATTAAGACCCATTGTGTATTTTCCAAATGAGAGCTTGGGTTTTAAAACATTCCCAAGAAAGCCTCGTGCCACCTGGCTATGGCAGTGAAAACAGCAAGTCGTGATTAAAAAGTCAATGGTCAATGAGAGGAAAACCTCCCTGCAAGAGCTTCTCCATCCATTTTGTATTTTACAATGGTGCTCAGCTTCTTTAACGCTGTCATCCTTTTAATTTCTCCAGCACTGACTTGTCAATGTGCTTTAGGCTGTACAAACAGCCGGACATTTTGAATGAAAGCCCCTTTTCTTCTTCTACAAGGTAAGTTCCTTCATTTTTGATAAAACCTTGCTTGAAAATCTATTGCATTCAGTAAGAGGCTTTCCAGAGCTCAGTGGAAATTGGGCCTGATCTGAAGGAACAGGCTGTGTCAAGTTGCATCACCAAACCCTGAGCAGGTAGAGTGAAATTAATTAATTAATTAATACCCCACTATTTTAATTTGACTTAAGTGAAAAGAACTTTAGCTCTTAACAGTTTTGTTTGAACTAAAGAATTCCACACTTATAAATGGTGTAATTATTTAGGAAGGATGAATTTGAGCAGAAGAATGGGATGGCAGTGGGAGGTGGGTGCACGGTGCTTTTGAAAGCTCTTCCAGGGTCTTCTGTTTCTCCAGAATCACGGCAACACTACAGCAAGCAAGGAAACATCTTTTTCTGACAAATTAAACACACAAACTATGCAAAGAGAGAACTGTAACTTGTGTTTGTTGGGAAGAGTTTTTGTAAGTTCATTACATTTATCTTTAAATTTCTAAAATATGAAAATATTTAACAGGCAGTTTGGAAAATGATCACTGAGACTGGCAGAAAATGTACTGAAGAGTTGAGGAGAAAATGCATTGGCTGAAAATCCATCTAAAAAGACAGAGCTCCTCTCTCAATTCTTCTAGTGCCCCAGAAGAGCCATCCAGGTCAGGAATGGTTCGTGACCTTATTCCAGGATATGGAGGGTGGCTATAAAAGTTAATTTTTCCTGGCTTTTCTATGGACTCTGAGGAGTCCTGTTTGCCAGCCCAGCTGCTGGCTGTTCACCTGCAGGTAGGTCCTCTTTGCTCCTGCTGTTCTGCTTGGAGGGAGCTAACGAGAAAGAGCTGAAGTTGTGCATAGAATCATAGAAATGTTATGGCTGGAAAGGACCTCCAGGACCATCAAGTCCAACCTTCATCCCAACATCTCCCTAACCACCAGACCATAGTCTCAAGTGCTACATCTACTCACTTTTTAAACGCCTCCAGGGATGCTGACTCCACCCCCTCCCTGGGCAGCCTGTTCCAGTGCCCAACCACTCTCTCAGTGAAGAATTTCTTCCTAATATCCACTCTAAACCTCCCCTGATGCAGCTCGAAGTCATTTCCTCTCATCCTGTCATTATCAATTTGGGAGAAGAGACCGACATCAGCCCCACTACAACCTCCTTTCAGATAGCTGTAGAGAGCAATAAGGTTTCCTCTCTGTCTCCTCTTCTCTAGACTAAACAACCCCAGTTCCCTCAGCCTCTCCTCATCAGGCAGGCTTTCCACACCCCTCACCAGCCTCACTGCCCTTCTCTGGACCAGCTCCGGCACTTCAATGTCCTTCTTGTGCTGTGGTGCCCAAAACTGGACACAGCACTCGAGGTGTGGTCTCACAAGTGCTGAGTACAGGGCCATGATCACCTCCCTACTCGTGCTGCTCACACCATTTCTGATCCAGGCCAGGATGCTGTTGGCCTTCTTGGCCACCTGGGCACACTGCTGGCTCATGTTCAGTTGGTTGTCAACCAACACCCCCAGGTCCTTTGCCGACAAGCAGCTTTCCAGACACTTTTTTTTTTACATTTAGGTAGTTGAGAAAAATCAAATTGTCAGTGTTCCCCAGGTGTAAAACCACATTTTACCTCTCTAAGAGCTGATCTCCTTTGAATTTTAGGATTATTTCTGTTGCAGCATTTTGCTTTCTGTCCTGCAATTTCTCTTTCTGTTTCTCCTTCTTCTCCAAATCTTCTGTGTTATTGTATACTTTACATGCAATCTTTATTAACTGAGATATCAACATTCCAGATGTGCCATTACTTTCTGCAGCTTTCTTCTTATACCTAGTCCTGACTGTCCCACAAAGTAGTAGAAGTCACCTTTTTAGATTAATGGTCTCTCATTCTCCTCCCTTCCAAGCTTTTTCCACCGTGGTTCTCTTTTCCTCCATCTGAAACAAAGCATTCAGCAACACCTGCACATCTTTCCAGTCTGGACTATGATTTTTATCAGGAAGAAGCTGCTGTCCTCTTCAGAGGAGGATGGTCTGTCAGCTGCCTGTTCAGTGTGGTGTTTTCTGTGGATGGCTGTTCCACCAAATGCACACACAGCAGAAATCTAGCATAATAATATATGTACCAAGACAAAACATCTCAGCTAGGTTTTCTAAACAGAATTTATAACAACCACGGAGAAACAAGGTTTTGGTTTGGGAGAGACAGCATGTGGAGCATTGGCACAGACCTGCGTGCAGAGCTTACTGAGGGTTTGGTGGTTTGTGGGATGTTCTGACACCTCTGAGAGCCACACATGTGTATTCCTGGACTGTATGTTCTTGTTGTTATGGACTCTACCCCATATAAAATGATGTAAGAATGGGAAAAAATGCTACTTCCCATGTATGAAAAATAATCATATTAACCAGTGCAAGAAATATTTACAACAAAGCAAAATCAACAATTAAAAGCACCACGCAGATTATTATTTTATTTAACAGCTTGCATTGAATTTAGCTGTCTGAATCAAGCAGCTGTGACAGCTCCCAAGAAGGCACAGGAAAGTTCTTACAGGTGATGCTAAGGATGTTTCCTGCCTCAAATTACAGAGATATTTTATTTATGCCACATCCTATTGATGTAACCAATTCTTTTGCTGCGAGACGCTCTGAAACAAGGCAATGAGGACAGCATTGTGTTCTCTAAGACTAGGGTGAGAGCACCCTCCTTCAAGAAAGAAAACACTTTTTCATCTTCCAATTTCTAGCAGGAAGGTGTTGATGGTAGTATTGTAACATTTTACCACTGCTGGAATAGTTCTTGTTTAGAAGGATTAATGATGTTGCATTCGATTAATTCAATTATTTATAAAGGAATTAATTCCATTATTCCCATAATACCAGGGTCTTAGAAGTTGAAGAAATGGTTAATGTCCATATAGGAATCTCAGAATCACAGAAGGGAAGGTTCTTGGTATCGTGCAAGATAAATCTGAGGCGGTCGAATTATTCCTTCCTCCTTTTATATCCTTAAACACTAATGAAGGCAAAACTTTTCTTTTCTTTTTTTTTTAGTGAATTCATTCTTTTCTCAAGGTGGGCCCAGTTTTCTTCCTGCTGCAGCCAGTGGGAATTTACTTTTCACTTTCAAAGGGACAACACTAAACCCTCTCACCTACTTTTAGACAGAAACCAAGGAACTCCTCCTGAAACCTTCCCTCTGGTTGGCAGATCTGCTGAAATCAGCAGATGAAGCTGGATGAATCAGCCTCAAATTTCCATAACATCATAATGTGCTTGGTACAGCATAAGAACAACCACAAATTAGTAAAACACTTAGGGGATCTAGTCTCTTTGTTTTAAGATGTGCGGCAAGTAGGAACCCTTGGAATCAAAGTCTGGCTGTGCATGCTGAGCCCAATCTGTCAAATTCAGTATTTTATAATTTCTCCTTATCAAGGCCCATGCAGTTAGACATAGAGCAGATCTTTCACTTGTCAGAAATAAACATGTACTTCTTAATTGTTAGCTACACCTAGCGTGTTTGCTTAAACTGTTATCAACAGAAGAAATGAATGTATTATTAAAGCAAAAGGTTTCTGGAGACAGTTTAGATGCTGACTTTTCATTTTCTTAAAAAAATAGTAAATTGGTTAGCATTTTATAGGCAAGAACATGCATCTGATTTAATGATGAATTATACTGATAATTGCTATGCTAATAGTGGGTGGCTGGAGAAATTTTAAAGAAGAGAAGAGGTTATCTCTGTCTATAGGTTTTGCTTTGTCACAGTGCTGTACTCTATATCAGAAGAACAAAAGCTATATGCATAATAAAGCCATGCAAATGAGATTAAATCAGCAAAAGTATGGTGGGGGAGGGGAAGATCTAAAATATGGCCATCAGTATAATGACCAAGGAGTAGAGAATTTAAATGTTTAATGCTTGCACAGTCCAGTTCATTTTTCTGTCATCTTTTTGGATGTGTAGACAGGTTCTTGAAAGACCAAAAAACATTTGGACCAAAAGGATTAATAACATTATTTAACAGACTGTCCAGGTATACCTTGCTAGTCTACAGCTATTGTTTTTTGTTTTTTTAAATAGAAGAAACATGGTGATAATCAGTGGGGATAATGGAGAAGAGGGAGAAACACTGCTATTCGTATTTTTGGTGAGGTTTTGTTTTTTTTTTTTTTCCTTGCCCTGCTGCATTGTCTGGATGCCAGCTCCAGATCTCAGCCATGATGGAAGCTTAGAGTACAATAGAAGCACAGCAACAATATGAATTACAAATACATGTATATCTTACTGCACAGCCTTTCCCTCCCCCTCCTTTAAATGAATGTAGTCTAAAAATATCCTCCACTCTAAATGGCTTTACTACTGAGGAAGCATCTTGTGAAAATACTACAGTTACTTACAGAAGAAAACAAAACCTCAGACCCTGGACAGAATAATGTTAATGTAAATCACTTTGCATCTGACTGCAAATTAAATACCTTTTTGAAAGATGCTATTCTCATTTAATAACGTGGAGTGCATGCCCACATTAAAAGCAATCATATTTTCCTTATGGTGAATATATGAGGAATATCTGGTTGTTTCAAATTAAAAAGGGGAGGGGGAAATGTAGGTGTCATGCATGATTAGTACATATTACGTTGTTTTTTATTGTTGTAACTAAGTAAAAGTAATTTATATCAGCTTTTGGAAAAGTAGAAGTTGTCAACTACTTGTTTAGAATTGGAACTTGGGGAAAAAAGAAAGAGGAAAAATACACCAAGATAGGAAATGGGTTGCATATTATTATTTTAATTTTAATTTTAGAGCCCGATTCAGCAAATTTACTTGCAAGAAACTACTTGTATGAGTAATCCATTGATATTAAGAGGTGTGCTCAGGTAAGTGTAGTTTCTCATGTGCAAGAACTTTCAGAATCAAGCCATTATCTGTAAATATTTAGAAAAGAAATCATTGATAAAATGCACTGTATCCTTCTGTTTACAAGATGGAAATGTATATTTGGCAATTGTAAAATGTGCCAGTGAAAGGCTTTCTTAAAGAAGTGAAAATTAGCTAAGTATGAATAACTTCATCAGAACTAGTTACATCCTCTGTTTGCTTGCTACCAAAAAAGAAACTAAAATGAGTAACTCTTTCTTTAGCATTTTAACTCTTTTGTGAAAAAATAACACTGTTGGTGTCAGAGTATAGAGCTTAATCAGCACACTTGACAGGGATTTATGAATTTTTCCATTCCAAACGCATTTCCATATACGCAAGCATGTATGTGTACATAAATTCATTTTATTACAACCATTTACAAAAACAGAAACTTAAGTAGTTGAAGTACTAAAAAAGCCAGTCAAAATTCTCTTCATATATCTGCAAGTCCATAAACCTCTTAAAATTGTCTCTTCAGAACACAAACAACCAACAAACAGCTAAACTATGGAAATGTGGACTGCATTACAGAATATTTGCCACATTTTGATTCTTGAAATTCCCACAAGAATATAGGCACAGCAGTGATATAAACCATAGAAACAGGAAAGAAAACAAAAACAAAAACAAAAACAAAAGTAGAACACGGGGACTTGTAAATAAATCCATGAATATCAAGAAGCATGGATGCTAAGATTATATATTTTACCAATACTCTCCTTTTCTTGCAACCATAAGGGCAGACATTTGTGAGATGCAGTATTGCCAGCTCTGCAGAGGGGGGAGCGTGCATGTTTGTATGTATGGATGGATGTATGTGTGTGTGTGAAAGATAGGAGGGAGGAGGGGAGAGGAGGGGGAGAAGAAGGGAGGTGGGGACAGGCAGACACAATAAAGTATAATAACATTCCTGCATGTCTAATAGCTTAAATATGCTCTGTCTCTCTGTATCCTATTGCTATTGATATTGCAAGCAGAGTCAGAGAAATAGTTAATATTCATTAATAGCTTGTCTTTGATTCAAGTATTTTTTGTCAGAAGGAAAAAAAAAAGAGGAAAAAAAGATTTGTAGCTTCAAGTACAGGGAAAAATGAAATGTTTATTTTAATGATATTTTAAAGATACAGCTGTTTTTTCATGCCTCACATGTTTAACAGGCTGCATGCCCATCTTAAAAAATAGCATTAAATTATTTATACCTTACTTAGTGCACTTTATTAGTAGTAAATTAATATTAATAATTTCAAGGTACCTTTTAACAACAGCGTATTTTTAAAAATTACAGTTTTAGGGATGCAAGATGAAGCCAAGCCCATAGGTAGCAATGCACTACCTTGATATTACTTGACTCTGCAGTGGCTGTGTTGTGGAAGTATAGGGTATTTTTTGTGTTTATTTGATGGATGCTGTGGCTTTAACAAAGAGTGACTGAGTTGTCTTAACAAAGACAAAGAGGTCTGAGTGTGTTGCTTACAAGAGAGTAACCACCTTCCAGATCTCTTAATCCACACTATATGTTGTGTGAGTCCTGAGTGGTTTTTGTTTTCAATGTCTTTTGTAAGATTTTAGGATTTGGAGGTTTGGGTTTTTTTTTTTTTGTAGGTTGCTTTTTTTTTTTTTCTTCCCCTACATCAAATGTCAAGTTAATTTACAGTGCGCTATTACTGATATGTTTCCTTGGTCTGTGGTTTTCTGTGAAAGGCAGGCAGCTGAGACCAAGTCTTGGGGTGAGGGGGAGGTGCAGGACGACCCGCAGCACGTACAGTAAATTGGCTGCCTGTATGACAGCAGGACAGCAGGACAGGGGAACCTCCCGTCCTCATCTGCATCCTGAAGAATACCCAGGATTAAACCCAACTGATTTCCATATGGGATTTAGACCTCACACTTATTATTCGTTCACAGATCTCTCAAAGGAAAGTTTGTTTTCCACTCATTGATGAAAAAAATCTCCTAAGATACATAAAGGTTGGCCTAGCAGAACAGAAAATAAATATCCTTTATGTATTTCTTACTAATTCATCTTACATATCACCAGACAGATACTTGCCACCAAATTATTGTATTTTACTACTTAGCAATTAAAAAAAAAAATATCTATCACATCCACTGCTTGGCATTTTGAAAAGGTGTCTGTTTAATTCCAGAAGTTTACTTCTCATAAATAAAACTGTAGATCATGAATTTAAAGGCAAATTAAAGCAATCCTTTAAAAGCTACATAAGAAGGATTTCACACCTTTCTATCTATGTAGGGAGGTGCCATTTTCTACCTGCTGTATGCATCAATTACTGTTTTTCAGGCAGCATGAAAAATGCAAGCAACTGTAACATGTAGGAATGCTTGTAGATAATTTAAAACATTGCAGTAGCTCATATTTGTCACCTAATAGCTTCATAAAATATTTTGGTGTTGCTTAGCTCTCCAGTCTTAATAGCTGGTAGTGATAAAACCCCATAACCCAATCTTTTAATAAAATTTTAAATAAACCAGGCATTTGCTTTTAATGAGAGCTAGTACAATGCTTTGACTTGTCACTAACTTAAAGGGACACATAACAGTTTTCTCAAGGTGCTGCTCTCTGGATGGCCCTACCAGTAACTCTGATGCAGGATGTCGGGATGTTCTGTAAGCTGCTTAGTAAGGCTTTCAGGATGCCTGAGTGGACATACCCACTTAAAAGTGTCTCCCAAATCTCCAGTCTTTGCTGAAGAGCTTTTGAAACAAAGCACAGTTTGAATAGTGAGAACAGGACAAACACAAGCTCAGTCTTCAAGGCTGTTCCTACAAGACTTAGGATATGCTAACATTGAAAATATGCACTGAGAGTATACGGGGACACAGCATTATTTTCCTGCTATATTTTATTCGATGAGCTCGTGATGATTTATCTTATGCAGAAGCCATGCCCTGATGTTTAATTTGGCCCTATGTCTGTAAGACACTGAGCATCCCTGGGAGGACCTCTCTTGGTGGCTGTGTGGTGGTCGCCGTGCATAGACCCTTTGCAAACATGGGGCAGGGGTGGGTAAACCCTGGTCACTCCTTCTCTGGGTGACAAATGCAACATACATATTCAAAGCAAACAGAAAAATCCTACACTTACATTAATGCCTATCTAATTTTTCTGAAAAAAAACTAAACCAAAACAACAACAACAGCAACAACAACAAAAACCCTCTTATGTTAAGATAACCATTTGGTCTTCATGGATTCTCTGACAGAATAAATTTTATCCCTTGAAAAAATGCAATGCTTTGGGACCATATTATTTTGTGCACGGGATGCACACGTACCCATGCACACATCCAGACACATATGCACAGCCATGTGCCTGGGTGCCTGGATGAAGCATTTTGCTCCCTTTTCATAAGCAGCAACGCAGCTGTGAGTTATGTATGCAGTCTGTCACAGTCAGGTTTGTACTTACAGCTACAAATAAATGTAGAGTGCTAGATTAGGCACCTCTATGTATTGCAAAGAGAAGGCTTCTCAGATTGCTTCATTACCTTCTGGCTAATTTCCCCAATTAAATCTGAGATCTTCTGCCATAATGAAAGACAGGACTTTCAGTGAGCTCTTCTTCCACTACATTGCTACACACGGAGGATGGGATTGAGTTTATGTCCATTAAAAATATCATACAAAATTGCTCCAAAAGAAAGATGAATGAAACAAAAGATACACCTGTTTTCCTAAGTGCAAAACTGTGGTTTACTTATGTATTTAAAAGATACGATGAAGTGTATTCCTACATTTTGTCAAGACCAGATAAGCTCTCTGAAGAACATATGCAATTAAAATCAGAGCATTGTGCTTTTGCTATAATGTGGCCTGCCACATTTTTTCTGTTTAGGTGTATAGCCATAGAATAATTAAGACTGATTCATACAGTAATGACACTGCATGTCTTGCTTTGTGAATATGTGAATATTTTGAGGCATGTGGCAGTGTTAATAACACAAATTTTCTTTTTCAAATTAATTAACTCTACAGCAATATCCAGTAATACTGTAATTTGCAGTGTAGCAGGCAATTTTATTTTTTTTTTTGTAAAAAGATAGACTTCTTAGTCCTACCATTGCATACTAATGTGTGGTGAATATCCACTGATATTTTGAGGCCTTTCAATGCATTACACCTTCATCTAAAGTAAATTTATTGATAAAAAAAGAAATAATTTCATGAATTTGAAGGTGTAGTGGATGTGCTAGCCACACAAAATATCAAGAACAAAGAAGCTCATAGTTAGCAATTAATAAAACAGATACATTTTTAGACTAGATCCCAATTAACTTCTCTAATGAACACCATATCCAAAGATCTAGGAGGTACAACAGATCTGGAACTTGAGCTGAGATCACCAGTTAAGACCAAAGCAATTTCATTGTTTTAAAATTCTGTGCTTAAAATAAAAATGAGAAGAAAAAGTTGCTAAACCACTCTATCAGGTGGGTAGTAAGATTATTGAAGTAATTAGATTAAACTCATTTTCAGAAAGCAGTCCAGTCAGTACATGAGACACTTTACTCTCCATTGTTATCTGTAGGTAGCAGAATAATAACATAAAATATCTAGAGAAAGACTTCTGTTCATTTCATATAAATAACTGGCATTAAGGTAAGAAAGTGCACGCATACCACATGTACATCAAAACCATGAAGCTTTAAAAAGCAATGCACTAGCAAAATACTGGATTTTTGAAACATTTTTTTCAAATTCCTACCAGTTCACACTGCTCCCAGGAGATACCAAGGAAATATTAAAAATACTATAGAATAAAAAGGATATTTGTCACTCTTGTTTAAATTGATGCATGCCTCTGTCCTATAAACGTCACATTGGATAACCCTGAAAAATTACCATGAATCTCCATAATTACGCATATTCATGATAGTGTTTTGCATAGTAGCAGACTGCATCTGGGGGATCCATGAAGAGAGGTGGATGAGGAGACACCAAATGGTTTGACAGACTAAAATTATTACCAGCATCCCAGAAATAGACTCAGCAACAGTTCCATTTTGCTTGGTTTATGAAAGCAAAACAAAGTCCCTCGCGCTGCTCTCATGATGCTTAACGATTCTCTAGCAGTTTTGAGCCACAAAAATCTAGTCAGGATAAATTTCTGAGAGGCACCTGTGCTAATTAGAAGGGTCTCTTTTGTTACTGGCAGTTATAGAGAAACTGGGAATGAGAAATTGTAGGAGTGCTCTTTCAAAACTGTCTTTTTTGGGGGGAGAATTGTTACATTTGCAGCACTGTGCCATGGTGTGGTTTTCTTATCCGCTCACATGATGTAGGTGAGGTCTGGCACAGATTCAGGTGCATCCTCATTTCCCCAAGATGAGGCCCATATTCAACTGCTAAAAGACCAGGAGAGACAGAAAGGTTTCCCTGACCCTGGCTCAAGAGCTTTTTATGCCAAAAGCAGAGTGCATTGTTAATCAAAGGCTCTAGAAATAATTATTGGCAGGGTTTGGGGCAGTGCGGATGCTTGAGTAAACAGCGATTGTTCCTTCCACCAGATCCCGAATAGAAACAACAATACTGGCATTGTCTCCACCTCTCATTAAGAGGCTTTGGAGAGGGAGCTGGGCGCTGGGAGGCGGGTGGGAAACTGACAGTCAGACCGTGCTCCGGAGGAGCCTTTCCTGATCCCGCTGCAGCAGGCTCCGGCTTTTGGCATCGGCGGTGCCAGCTGCATGGGGAGAAGCCAAGCCTGTCATACCTTCTTCTCATCAAACCTTCAGTGTGGAGGCAGAGGCACCGTTAGAGACTAATGAAGAAACAAACACAAAAGGGAAGATTAGGCCTTGTTAACACGTGCATTCGTTTGTCCCTGACGAGATCCCACCATGCAGGGACTGCTGCAGAGGGTGTTTCATTTGTTTACTTTTTTTTAGGACCAAAGTGGTGTTTTCTGTGGGTTTTTAGGCATCTTGCCATGACCACATAGCTGTAGCCCAGCAAAATGTGATTTTCAAAAACTGCACTTGCAACTGCTTTGTCAGGGACCACTGTCAGAGCCCACAAATGTGTACTTTGAAAATGCTAATATTAACAGCATTGCACCGTTCCCGTCTGAAGTGTTCGCCTACATACTCTACTAAGAAGATTGCATGCTTTTGGATGAGTAATCGCATGGGCCTTTGTGTGTTGTTAAACTCAATCTACTCTTCAGGACCAATGCCAGCATGTCACGGTCCTGAGTTGCTCCTAAGACCTTCTGCATGAATGATGCTCTCCTTCCTGAGCAGCTCCACTGATTTCAGCAGTGCTTCTTGTCTGGCCAAAGGCTGCTTGCTGCCAGAAAAAGGCTCACAAGCTGGTCTCCTCTACTCCTCCTTCATCCTTCTGCATTCGGGACAACATGGCCTTAATCAGCATCTCACCCCAAAAACCTTTTGCATATCCCACTTCTGGTGTAGCCAGTGGGAATTTTGTCTTTGCAGTTTGAAGAATTAAGGGCCACATCTGCAAGCCTGCAAACCACACTGTCGGCAGGGGAAGGTTAGCATTACAGGACAGAAATCTGTGTAAAGGAGCTTGTAGAGTTACATCCTCAGCAAGGACTCAGGATTTGGCCCTGCAATAGGCATACTTTAGTATAAAGATACACTTAAACCTGTGTGAGCTTGTGTGCTTGAACATGCATCACTAAAACAATTTCTTGCAGGAAAATACACACAAAGCTTTTTGCTATTTTTATATTGATAGATAATTTGGAGGCTGTAGGTTATGTGTTTACACTCATAAAGTATGTGCATACCAGTATGAAGATATATAGGTAGGCATGTGCATACACAGAAATATTTCTATTTCGATGTCAGTGATTTTATGCTTCTGTAGTATATGTGGAAAGCACTTGAGCACTGGAAACAGTTCGCAGGTGTTTCTTGTGTAGGTGTGTGCACATATTGATCTGAAAGTGGCTGGGAAGTTTGACAGGCATGATGCTACAGTTATTTTTATTATTGTAAGTAGTCAGTCACTTGCAGAGGGGTGTGCTCCACATAGACACAGCATGAAGCTCATCTTCATTTATGCTGCCTTTAGCTAGCTGCCAACCACAGGATATTGGGAGAGTGTATTTTAAAGATTAACACTTAGAACAACCCAAGAGAACCTAAATTGAATGATCTGCTCACTGAGCTACAAGGTGTGTGTAGAATTTGTGCAAGAAAGATCCATGATAAATCCCTGTTTGAAACCTCAGGTGAGTGTTTGATGAAGGTAACCTATTGCTAGGAAACAATGACATAGAGAGATGTACACAGTATTTTGTGCAGAGAACTATATGATTTTTAAACAGAAATTTCACAAAATAATGTTTTTGTATTTTCTGCTATAGACAGATGATTTTTTTACAAGGATGACTTGGGAATTTTTTGTGAAGCTCAGTGTCTTTCCAAGTGTGCCCTAATATAGAAAGAAAATGCATAAATATTTCAAATTTATAACGACACAGAGTTGTTATATGAGCAACAGTTTTGTGAATGTTGGCGTGTAACACCAAGTCCTTAACAGGACAAAGCACTGGTTTTATGTAACATTTACCAAAACTTTGATTTTAGTATTTTTACTTTGGTGCTTGGGGCTATGGCTGAGTGGTGGTCTTTGTAGAGCATGGTTATTGGCTGAACTTGATGATCTTAAAGACCTTTTCCAACCTAGATGATTCCATGATTTCCATATACTGACTCACTCCTGCCTAGGTGACAAGAAGAACAAGAAAAAGTGCTTGTGATGCAGTTCAATTGCAAAACTAAGACCTATTTCACAAGGACTCATCCCCTGGGATCTCACTGGATTTATGCCTTATTTCAGTTTTCCAATTTTGTGTATCATTATCACACCTACATATTTTTATTTTGTTTTCCAGAAATTAAAAAATACCTTTCAGTTATGAAGATTAGCATTACCTTTCTGACATATAATGGCCTAGTGCTTTGTTAGGCTTTTGAGATTTAAGACCTGTTGAAATGAAATGTTTTTATTTGAGGAATGTTTCTGCAGATTCAGAGACAACAGGCAAAAAAGTGCCTTCTTTTAGTAATAACTCTCATGATACTATTTGGTACTGTGTTTACTAATTGGAAGCTGCTTGTTCAATACCAAAGCTACATGGTTTTGTTGTGGTTGTTAAACTAAATAACTATCCCTATTTTCAAGGAAGGGCAAAAGAGTTAAATGATGTCGCTAAAAGCCAGTACTGCTGTACAATAGCACAAGGCAAATATTAACTCAGTTTGCAACTATGAGATCATATTTTCATTACACAAATAAGTGAGCTTCATAATAACAGAATCTAAATTTGTTATCAGTTGCAGAACAGTTATATATACAACATATTGTTGTAACTGTACCTAATGCATTCACGTACACATGGAATTATGCAAAGTACAGCTGCACTATTTCATAGGTGATTATTTCTTCCTTGAAGAGTTCCTGATTATATATAGAATTATAAGATCTATAAAAACAGCACCTGAAAACACTGATGAACAGATGCTAGCTATTACAGGTATGTCATGAGGCCGGAACATACACTATTATCGTATAGAAATGAAATGTCCCGTTGTGGTGCCTGTATATAGTACTATCATCTGTGTATTTAATGTGTTGACAGATCTATAAACAATTAAGATAGACACTTTTTGAAATCTCTGTTGCTGGCCAGTCAGCAGTACTACAGCCCTCACATTACAGAGAGAATTAGCCCAAATTATTGCATAATTTATGCTTTAAGAAGCTTTTGAGAAAAATTAGATTGCATGCTCAAAGTAATTGAGGAGATTATAGAAATATTTTCAAAATAAATATTTTAATAATGTCTGCTTTCTGGCTCTATTTTACTTCAAGGCAAAAAATATCTCTGCTAAAGTGTTTAAAAT